>JAJSOF020000025.1:18795948-19068448 GCA_025594305.2 Periplaneta americana | reverse complement strand
TCTGGCTGTGAAACCAGGTGGCCCGGGTTCGAATCCCGGTCGGGGCAAGTTACCTGGTTGAGGTTTTTTCCGGGGTTTTCCCTCAACCCAATAGGAGCAAATGCTGGGTAACTTTCGGTGCTGGACCCCGGACTCATTTCACCGGCATTATCACCTTCATATCATTCAGACGCTAAATAACCTAGATGTTGATACAGCATCGTAAAATAACCCAATAAAATAAAAATAAATAACAGAAACTTAAAAGCGAAAGTCACTGTTGCCCCTAGAACTGTCTTCACTATGAGCGACTTGTTTAAAAATGCCGAATCGACGTCGAGATCAACAGTTTCGTTCAGAAGTCATTCTAGTCAACTGAAGGAAAGTGAAGCTGCTGATAACCTTAATGGGAATGATGACGTCATATCACGTCCATCTGACATTATGGAGACGGAACACCAAATTGACAAACACAAGAAGTCTCGAGGGGATGGAGTTAATGGGTCAACGACTGAACAACATCGGGAACATAATACTTGCGACCATGAAGAGGCAGAGCAAAATCCGGGGACGACACCTCTTCCGGTGAATTCTGAAACTGATTCTGCTGATGAAATTGAGGGAACCCGTGTCGATTCCGATCAACAAAAGCCAGGAGACGGACCGCGTCTTCAATCCGAGTTGAATTCTGATTGCGATAACGAACGTAAGACATCAAGTAACACGTCAACTGTTAAGAATGACTTACAAGGCGGTAGTACATCATTTCTATTGGAGAAGCTATCTAGTACACATATACCTACACAACTTGAAGCGGAGCAGAGGACACCAGCCACAGATCAACTTCTTCAACTCAACACAAGGACATAGCCGCGCAGAAGACAAGCAAAGGAGGCAACAGAGCGGGTAGGTTACACCCATATAAGCATGAAGGCAGCAAGTTGGGGTTTCCTCCTCTGCGAGTAACAGATTAATATCTTCCACTTGTTATTATATTGACATACCCAATAGAAATGTTTATTCAGTTTGACATATTTAATCATGTCTCACTTTAATCCATACTGGTTTAAGAAAGTTCAATCCTTTGGATTATTAAACATATTTTTCCTTTCTTTAAGGGGAGTTGGTCATTATCGCATGCAAAATAATGGTAAAAATAGCCTATCTTCAAGCAGTTCATAAATATAATACTCATTATCAGATATCTTTCATTTTTGTTAGCTATGTGTGTATACATATTAAGCAAAAAAAGGAAAAAAATGGTTACTCTAGAGTATATCTCTATCCTTAAATTATTTTTTTAATTAAGTACATTTCTTTTTATAAATTCACTACATGTCTGTGATTAGGTACACTCTATTCACTTATTATAGGACATATTGAATTGAAAATTTGAACACTTACTGCTAATAGATACTAAAACATATCCTACTAAAATTATTCTTGTATCTGTAATATTATGGGCATAGGGCTTATAGCAATCATCACCGTCAGTAAAATAAAAAAATGACGAAGATTGGTATAAGCCCTATGCCCATAATATTACAGATATTTTAATAATTTTAGTAGGGTATGTTTTAGTATCTATTAGCAGTAAGTGGCCAAAAATTTTAATTCAATGTGTGCTATGATAAGTGAATAGAGTGTACCTAATCACAGGTATGTAGTGAATTTATATAAAAAATATGTTTAAATTAAAAAATTAATTTAAGGGTAATATTTACACTAGATTAACCATTCCTCTTTCATTTTAAAGCTTAATGTATGTATATATATATATATATATATATATATATATATATATCACTAAAAAAATGAAAGAGCTGTGATAAATAGTATTACATTTATGACTGCTTGAAGATAGGCTATTTTTACCATTACTTTGCATGCGATAACGTCCAATTCCCCTTAATCCCCTTCTATATTTATTTCTCGTCCATGACGGATGTCATTAATATTCTTAACTTAAATATCAATAATATCTCTTCTCCCCGAAAACTTAAGTTACTATCACAAGCCCTTCGCAATATGGATATCCAGATTGGCTTACTGCAAGAGGTCGGGACTTCGGACCTTCATAGCATATTTGGTTATAAAATAGAATCTAACGTTCTACCCGATGAGAGAGGTACATATATATTGATTCAAGATCACATTCCATATACAGACGTAATTAAACTTTCCGATGGAAGGGGAATAACACTTCGAGTAGATAATATCCGTATTGTGAATGTGTATGCCCCCTCAGAAACGACGTGAACGTCAGAAGTTTTCTACGACCGATATAACACTACTTTTAGCACGTAAAAACGAACAATTAGTATTAGGAGGTGATTTTAACTGTGTTTTGCAGGCCTCCGACACTTCCGGAGAATATCATCCTTGCCCGGAACTCCAAAATATAGTCGATGGTCTAAAACTATTGGATTCATGGAATTTACAGACACATAGAAATTCCCTTTATACATATAAAAGTCATAATTGTGCTTCAAGGTTAGATAGAATACATATGACACAGAACCTGAAGTCCAATCTTCGAGGTACAGACATATGCCCGGTCGCTCTCTCTGATCATTGTGGTTATATAATAAACCTACGAATTACACGTCTACCCACTCCATTTGGCAGAGGAATATGGAAGCTTAACACAAGCATATTGAAGGAAGAGGATTTCAAAGAAGCTTTGGAACATAAGTGGAAAATAAATCAACGCCAGAAGTCGAGGTATTCAAATATTTTAGAATGGTGGGTCAACACGAAACAAAAATTAGGAAAATGGATGAAATACTATAGCATTCTTCGACAACAGGAAATAAAAGGACATGAAGAATATTTATGTGAATTACTGCGGGTTTATATATGCTTCGTCTTCAACAGAACCTCGATTAACTACTTTAAAGAAAAAAGTTAAAGCAAGTATCCTCAAAATTCAACATGATCGTGACAGAGGCACACAAATACGAGCCCGGTCCAACAGTTTGCCAGGGGAGTCGAATTCCATGTATGATGTCATTCGAGGGACGAAGAGGGGGAAAAGAAAATATATTAACATGATTACTACCGCTGATGGAGTAGTACACACAGCACAACCATCAATACGTTCCGTTTTGTAAGAGTATTACAAGAATTTATACACCGAACCGGTTGCTGCGCCAAGTATCAATATACAAGCCAGTCAGAATTATCCGCCGTCAGCTACACTCACAACACCTCTAACAACACAAAATATTATAGCAGCTATTAAAGCTAATCCATTGAATAAGTCACCAGGAGCGGATGGAATTCCAGTCGAGTTCTACGTTGCGTTTTGGAGTATAATCGAGCGGGAAATGGTATAAATAATAATAATAATAATAATAATAATAATAATAATAATAATAATGATTTATTTAACCTGGCAGAGTTAAGGCCATACGGCCTTCTCTAACACTCAACCAGGAGTAAAGACTGCGTTACAAAAACACTACAAATTTACAAATTACACTACAATTTTACACACAAAACTGAATAAGATAATAATAATAATAATAATAATAATAATAATAATAATAATAATAATAATAATAATGATTTATTTAACCTGGCAGAGTTAAGGCCATACGGCCTTCTCTAACACTCAACCAGGAGTAAAGACTGCGTTACAAAACACTACAAATTTACAAATTACACTACAATTTTACACACAAAACTGAATAAGATAATAATAATAATAATAATAATAATTATAATAATAATGATTTATTTAACCTGGCAGAGTTAAGGCCATACGGCCTTCTCTAACACTCAACCAGGAGTAAAGACTGCGTTACAAAAACACTACAAATTTACAAATTACACTACAATTTTACACACAAAACTGAATAAGATAATAATAATAATAATAATAATAATAATAATAATAATAATAATAATAATAATGATTTATTTAACCTGGCAGAGTTAAGGCCATACGACCTTCTCTAACACTCAACCAGGAGTAAAGACTGCGTTACAAAAACACTACAAATTTACAAATTACACTACAATTTTACACACAAAACTGAATAAGATAATAATAATAATAATAATAATAATAATGATTTATTTAACCTGGCAGAGTTAAGGCCATACGGCCTTCTAACACTCAACCAGGAGTAAAGACTGCGTTACAAAAACACTACAAATTTACAAATTACACTACAATTTTACACACAAAACTGAATAAGATAATAATAATAATAATAATAATAATAATAATAATGATTTATTTAACCTGGCAGAGTTAAGGCTATACGGCCTTCTCTAACACTCAACCAGGAGTAAAGACTGCGTTACAAAAACACTACAAATTTACAAATTACACTACAATTTTACACACAAAACTGAATAAGATAATAATAATAATAATAATAATAATAATAATAATAATAATAATAATAATAATAATGATTTATTTAACCTGGCAGAGTCAAGGCCATACGGCCTTCTCTAACACTCAACCAGGAATAAAGACTGCGTTACAAAAACACTACAAATTTACAAATTACACTACAATTTTACACACAAAACTGAATAAGATAATAATAATAATAATAATAATAATAATAATAATAATGATAATAAAATATAAATAACAAATAAGAAGAAATCAGACATAATATATAACATACAGAAAGAAAGAAAAAGCATAATAATATGTGTACAGCAGGTCAAAATAAATGAGGCATACAAAAAAAGACAATTATTCATAATAATAATAATAATAATAATAATAATAATAAATAAGAATAGTAATAATGATGATGATAATAATAATAATAATAATAATAATAATAATAATAGTAGTAGTAGTAATAAAATAGTGCAGTACAAAGTATACAGTGAATACAATATTTCTAAGTACACACAATAAGAAAAATTAAGATTATATATAGCTCAACTTATCACATTAGAGATATAACATTATCGGAAAATATGAAAACAAAAATATGAAATAAGTTGAATATCATTAGAACATAAAAAAATGTGAATACGTGGAAACATGCAATACAACACTTGTCATAATAGTAAGTTAGTTTGGCAACTCGTCATAAGATAATTTTCTAACTTGGATTTGAAAGAATTCAATGTTCGGCAGCCCTTGACTTCAGGCGGCAGAGAGTTCCAGTGACGAGAGGTAGCAACAGTGAAGGATGAGGAGGAATACAGAGACGATGCGTGAAGTGGAATTTCTAGCGTGTTATCGCGTTGTGATCGAGTATTAATATTATGATAGCGAGAGAGAGTATGAAATCGAGCGAATAAATAATAGGGGATGAAGAGTGCATAATTCGATATAAGAGAGAAAGTGAGTGCAGATTTCTCCTCTCATGTAACCTAAGCCATGATAACTTCTTGAAAGAAGGTGAGATATGATCATAGTATCGAACATTACAAATGAAGCGGACGCACGCGTTATGAACACGCTGTAGTTTCTGAGCGGAATCAATCCTGAGATCACTGAACAAAACGTCGCAATAATCGAAGTGAGGTAGAATGAGTGTCTGTACCAGCGTCTGTTTTAATTTAGATGGATAATGATACAATCTTTTTAGTGAATGGAGAATAGAGAATGCCTTCTTACATGTATATTTAATATGCGTATCCCAATTGAGATTAGATTCGAAATGTACTCCGAGATTTTTTACGGTAGAGCTAAACGGGATGATTGTTTTATTCAGTTTCACAGGTGGAATATTCAGGTCGTTGACTTCAGGAATTAATCTACGGTTCGCGAACAGAATAGCCTGTGATTTACATGCGTTTAGGTTAAGCCCAAATTGTTGAGACCAGGAAGAGATGGAATCAAGATCTTCATTCAGACTATTAATGCTATCATTTAGTGCGTCGGGACGGGCTGAAATATACAATTGAACGTCGTCTGCATATATTTGATATCTGCAGTGCTTAAATGAGTTGGAAATTCCATTTATATAAATAGAGAAGAGCAAGGGGCCTAATGAACGCCCTTACGACATCACCTACTATTCCCAGTGATATTTGTTTGGGAATAATGGTACTCGTACCTAAGATTGTGTGCCTAAAGACAGCTCTAGACTACCGTCCTATTACTCTCCTGAACACCGATTACAAGATATTTTTTTGAGGTGTATGAAGACACGTTTGAGTACAATTTTTCCACACATAGTAGGACCTCATCAACAATGTTTAGTGGCTGGCCGAAATATTCTTAACGCCACATGTGCAATTCGTGATAGCATCAGTGTCGCAAAACAAAATAAACAAAGTCATGTACTTATATCTCTTGATTTTGACCACGCTTTTGATAGAGTACGGCATAATTATCTACTACAACGAATGATGGATTTAAATATAGACCCAGCCTTTATAGCTTGCTTACGGAATATAATTCTTGTTAGTCATTCAAAACTTTTAGTAAATGGACATCTTACACAAGCCTTCCCTGTGGAAAGATAGGTGCGGCAAGGTTGCCCTCTGTCCATGCCAGGGGCGGATGCAGGATTTTTTTCGGGGAGGGATTTGAGGAGATAGTAAAAATGGAGTAATGAGAAATAAGTTTATATACTCATAATTTGTTTCACAGTCACAAACATTTACAAGTTGGCCTGAGTAGCGTAGTCAGTATAGCCTTCTGTGCTCGAAGTTGCGGGTTCTACCCCAACCCAGCTCGATGGCATTTTAAGTGTGTTTAAATGCGACAGGCCTCATATCAGTCGATTTACTGGCATGTAAAAGAAGTCCTGAGGGAAAAACTTCCGGCACACGGGCGACGCTGATATAACCTCGGCAATTGCGACCGTTGTTGAATAAACTATAAGTGTTTAATTTTAACATTTACAATGACTGCAATACAAAAACAATGACAATGACATTTACAGAAGAAGGCGACGAGGCTTCTTAGACATTTCATCCAGTACTTCGTGAGCTTTTACTTCTACATTTTTATGTATATACATCAAGGCCAGTCCATTTAATCTGTCTGCTCCCATCGTGCTCCTCAAGTAAGTCTTCAAATACTGCAAAGTTGAGAACGACCGTTCTGGTGTTCTGTAGTTACAGGCAATGTGCAGAATAGTTTCAGCACCTAGCAAGTGCAGGGAAAAATAATTTCATTGCACCTGTTCAAATATGATATAAAATCAGTAGGTATTAGGTGAAGATTTTTCTGATCAAGGAAATTTCTTCTCCGCATCCTCAATTCATTGAAGAAAGACTCTGGTGATGCATCAACATCATTGGACCACTGATTTACTATAGCCTCAACAGCAGTTTCTAAATCTTCATCTGATGCTCGCACTGTGTTTTTAGGCAGAAAAGTTTGTATGGACTTTAGGATTCCCTTATCATTTAAAAATCTGTCCTTGAGCTGACTAATGAAATAGTCTAATAAGAGAAGGAGAATTAAAAGCCTAAAATACTCTTCATGACTCTCTGTCTTGAAGTAAGAACGCTGTGTTTGTCTTCCTGCAGTTCTTGTAATTTAACATTTCAGCAAAGAGAATTTACGTGGAAAACTCTCTAATTCCTATGTACATTCACGAATTAAAATTAATATTATTTTTGTTTTTTGTTTCGTATTTTTTCTCAAAATTTCGGGAGGGGATATATCCCCTTAATCCCCCCCCCCTTGCATCCACCCCTGGTCTATGCATCTCTTTGCTCTCACTTTGGACCCTCTGTTACAGAATATTTATTCTATATACCCTAAGAATACAGATTCCATTATTCGAGCTTATACGGATGATGTCACTATAGTTGCAGTTGACGCCACCATTTTGCCAAGAGTGTATCAATGTATACAACAGTATAGTCAAGAAACGGGAGCTCAATTAAATGAAAAGAAAACAAAGGCTATGTACATCGGAAAAGAAGAGAAGATCCCACTTCTCAGTTGGCTTAGCATTCAGTCATCCATTACAATCCTAGGCGTCACTTTCTTCAACGATCTTAGTCAAACAATAAGATATAACTGGAATTCGGGCACTAATGCTATTCGTCACGTCTTGTCTGCACAAAAATTTCGATTCGCCGACTTGGTGAACAGAGCACAATATATCAATACATTTGCGCTGTCGAAAGCTTGGTATATGGCGCAAATTTTACCCATTCCATGTCTATTCGGTAAGAAATTGCGTTCCGCTACAGGCTGTTTTTTGTGAAACCGACAGATCTTTCGAGTACCAAGAGATCAGTTAACACTGGCAAAATTTCAAGGAGGTTTAGGAGTTTTTGTCCCTTATACTAAAGCACTTGGTCTCTTCGTCTACCGGAATCTTCTTCACGTCCAAGAACAGGGAGATGACTTCTCCTTCACATTCTTCTCTAAATGGGTCTCCATAACCAAGTTAGAGAATCCACCGGATTTACGATGTCTGCCAAGTCATGCACCACAAGTACGAACTTTCAAACAGGAAATCAGTTACATACCACAAAATATCCCAGCTTCTGTCACGGCTAAATTTATTTACAAGTATATGAATAGAAGTTTACAATTTTTTGTAAAAGAATGAGGTTTTGTGCACTGGACACATAAATATAGTGTCTAAGTGCATAATTATGATTGTTTGAAACTTTTCAACAACTTTATTTTTTTGTTTTTTCCTCTTTTAGTGAATTTTCCTTAAAACAACACAGAAATAAATTGAAACGCTTATGAACACATTATAATAATAATCCGAGGCACGACAGCCCATGAAGGACCATGATCGACCAGCCGGCTGCTGGCCTCACGTCCACATGTCGAAGCAGAGGTGGACGATCATCCAACCAAATGGCGGTATCGTGTGATTAGCCTGATGATCCCCCCAGCCGTTACAGCAGGCTTTCTTAACCGGATTTCGCTACCTATCGTAGTTACCCAAGTGCATCACGATGCTGGGTGGGCACCGGTCCCATACACTGGCTCAAATTTCATGCGATAATTTCTTACCCCATGAGGACTCGAACCAGCGCGAATTCCGTAACGCGAGTCCTAGGCAGGATGCCTTAGGCCACGACGCGGGACCTTATGAACATGTTAATGAAACAAAATCCTGAAAGGTCAAAGTAACAGTATCTTTTCCAGTTGGTTTCCGGGATAGGAAGCGTTGTCTCACAAGCAAACATTCTGATGGGAGCAGATAAAAAAGTTATTTTTTTTCTTCCGCCATATTAATAATGTCAAAAGAAGTGCTTATACAAATTATACAGCAAGACCTATGGTTTCGAGTGATCAATGATATTTTTCCAACTAACAGCAAATTATACAATATCAGATTAGCCCGAACATCACTTTGCCCCTATTGTCAGGAAGAGGACAAGCTTCAACATCGCTTTCTGGAGTGTCCGAGGACTAAACAATACTGGGAAACTGCAATTCAGGATATTAGTGACATGACGCATATCCCTGTGACATACAGAGACTTAAACTTTATATTCAAGCCAAGTTTTTATTATAAACCAAAGACAACACAGGCAGCTATTGTGAAGCGATTAGCACTTTGTACGGAAACAATATTGGAATGTTAAGGCAATATCCACACACTTATATGGAAATTGTGTAATAAAAGTATGATTTTATGCAATTGTAATATGTAGGAAGGGTTTGATTTTCTTTATCAGTACATTAATTGTTGTTTGTGACTGATAATAGATCACTCAATATATTTTGGGGGTACATTATTGTTAGTAATGTTGTGTTCATTATAATTATTTATTTTGTTTAACAAGCACTTAAGATTCTTAAACTTTTCGAGACTCATTTTTTTTTGTACTAAGTATGACATAACAAATAACATTAAGTAAAGGAATTGAAATAATTTTGGACTAAATGTCACAATAATTCAAATACTCGTACAATGTCAAAATGTTTCCTTTTGCACGGATTTTAATAAGTAGAAGTATAATAACTCTATCATATGTACAGAAATATTTACTTATGTTGAACTAGGAGATTCTCACTCAGATTATATAAAAAAACAAAAAAAAAATAAAAAATAAAAGTATTTGATATTGGAACACGATTCAATTATTCTATTGTTATATAGGATTCCATCCAGGACACAAATATAATGCTCTTTTCTATCTAACGACGTAATCATTTTTAAATGTAAGTAAACGGAATTGTAATTATTTTTAAATGTAAGTAAACCGTACTTAGAATGTTGCAAGTTTTAAGAAACTTCACAGTTGCTTTGATACAATCCTTCTGCAATAAGTTTCCATTGCAAGTTATTGTTACACTACAACATTCCAAACATCAATGGTGATGATGATAGAGATAGAATTTTTATGCACTAAAAGATATAATAACAAAACAATACAGCACTAGGTTGTGCATAGAAATCATAGACGTAAACAAATATCACACCTGTATTAAATCCATGTTTGTCTTTCCATTTCAGAATACAGAAATAAAAGTTTTGATACCCGTTTTAAGGTCGGACGGTTCCTTTTCAGGGTGGAAGTTGTTCTCCTGCCTTGGAGAACATTAATAATAATATTAAAACAGTATTAGATAAACCTCCCGTCTGTCTCACGTTCGCACACGCTACATTTTGAATTTTGTGCAGCGTATTAAACAGTTTGAATTCGAATTCCAGTCCAGCCAATTAGAACAAGGTATTGAGTGAGGTTGCACAATTATGTAACTTTCCACCTTCAGTAGCGCCATCTCTCGGGAATTATCGGAGTTGTCTAGTGTGGATTTTGTTGTTGTTGATAATAATTCCACAAAAAAATCATATTATACGATATATTGAACCAAATTTCGATATCAATATGTCGCTAAATCGATACGAAAATATCGGTATTTCGTTAAAACCGATATATCGTTCCCATCTCTACTAGCAGGACACAAATTGCAGTTTCTCCCACATATAGTAAAATAATTTAAAATCAGTCTCATTTGGTAGAGAAATATATAAACTAGCTAATGTATGAAAGAAAAATACTGTATATATTCCAAACAATTTACAACACTTGTATAATTTTTATCTCTTGTGTATGTTACGCGTAGCCTAACATTACTACATAAACACAATTTCTACAATATAAAAGCTGTGTAGCAATGTTGCTGGTTGCGACAAGCTGGGAAAGAGTGTGGTGATGCTAGTTAACCATCCTTGGACCTGACTTGGAGCTTAGGCGCTTACCACTAGCAATTACGCAATCATGTTTGTCGGCGCTACACGTTCTTTTTCCATTTATGATGAAAGACTGTCCGAACGATGCACAGTGTGTAGTGATGGAGGAAATAAATTAAGTACCGATATATTGGTATTGCAATATATTGCAAACCTAACTTCGATAAACGATATATATCGCAGAAAATATATCGATATCGAAAGATTATCGATATATCGCTATTCCGTAAGCAAATTGAATTTTCAGGCGTACATTTACTGTATTACAATAAAATTACTCAAATTTTCATATTCCTTTTTACCATTGAAATTAACATCTTAAAAGTCAAAAGCATAAATGTAAAATTGTAACTATAAACAATACATTTTCAATACCATAAGGTGTAGGTCGTAACGGCAAGAGAGCTTAAATGAAATAGTGGGAAAGAGTTAAGTGAACTCCACATGGTTGAGTATTTGATATTGGAACACGATTAAATTGTTCTAATGTTATATAGGATTCAATCCAGGACGCAGATATAATGCTCTTTTCTATCTAACGACGTAATCTTTTTTAAATGTAAGTAAACCGTACTTAGAATGTTACATATTGTTTTAACAAACTATACAGTTTATTAGATACAATCCTTCTACAATAAGTTTCCATTGCAAGTTATTGTTACACTCCAATATTCCAAACAACAATGGTGATGATGATAGAGATAGAATTTTTATGCGCTAAAAGATATAATAACAAAACAATGCAGCACTAGGTTGTGCATAGAAATCATAGACGTAAACAAATGTCACATCTGTTTTAAATTCATGTTTGTCTTTCCATTTCACAATACAGAAATAAAAGTTTTGATACCCGTTTTGAGTTCAGACGGTTCCCTTTCATGGTGGAAGTTGCTCTCCTGCCTTGGAGAACATTAATATCAATATTAAAACAGTAGTAGATAAACCTCCCGTCTGGCTCACGTTCGCACACGCTGCATCTTGAATTTGGTGCAGCATATTAAACAATTTGAATTAGAATTCCAGTCCAGCCAATTAGAACAAGGTATTGAGTGAGGTTGCACAATTATGTAACTGTCCACCTTCAGTAGCGCCATCTCTCCGGAATTATCGGAGTTGTCTAGTGTGGATTTTGTTGTTGTTGATAATGATAATAATTCCACAAAAAATCGATAAATTTAAGACAAAACAGATATATTATACGATATATTGAATCAAAATTTCGATATCGATATCGCTATATCGAAACGAAAATACCGGTATTTCATAAAAACCGATATATCGTTCCCATCTGTAACAGTGTGCAATTTCAAGCATCTAGCAGGCCAAAATTCATTTTTCACACCCCCTTTTTAATGCTAAAGTCTTATATACTGTAGACGTGTTTATAACACTACAAAGCATAATATCCAAGTGTAGACAGATGCTTACATCTGGTAGGTGACCCTCACAACAGAGCGAAAGTTGCATGTCTGCGATAAGATCATTTACGTTGCAGACGCAGGAGCGCAGGTTGGATTTGTATGATGCAAAGTGAGGAACTTGATATTGTATTTTTCTCTAATACACAGTGTGGATATGTTATAAGAAGGTATATACTTACAAATGCTAGAAATTATCTTGTTGTCCAGAATAAGTGTCTGAATAAACATGTGCAGAGAGTAGAAGTTCAACGTTATTAGGCTACATTACTAGCTAAAAGCACCCGGTATTGCTCGGGTTTTCCATTTTTGCTTCAGACTTAAGGAGATCTCGGCAACTCAAGCATAGAAAAACAAAACGAATTACTGTCTTTACTAACCTTTCCTAGTCCCTAAAGATGAATTTATTTTATTGGGTTATTTTACGACGCTGTATCAATATCTGTCCAATTTTAATGTAGCCTATGTTCTTCTCCGGGTTATGAAGGTTAAATGTGCAAACTTTGGCAAATATCGGTCAAAGCGTGTAGATTTGCATTGAGTACATACATACATACATACATACATACATACATACATACATACATACATACATACATACATACTTACTCAGCCACATTGTTTTTTATATATAAGATATCAATAATGAGCTGGCCTTTTCCCTGAAGAGGGCTACTTAAATTGTTGAAGATTAATAAATTTTAACGTTTCTAACTACCTACCTCTGTCCATTCTTATTATTATTATCTTTAATTTCTCTAAATAGATTTACAAAACCTCTAATGGCAATTACATTAATATTCTCATTATAGAAATAGAAATATATATATATTCTCCATGTAACATAGTCCTAGTAAGCTTATATTAAATTAATTTTCATCATTTTACTAGCTATCTCAGATATTAAATTAATTATAATTCATTGAATTAAATTAGCTCATAAATTAAGTTACTACTTTACCTTATAGATTTATCTAAATTTAAATAAATGTGTAGTGAAGATTATTGCTGGAGAACCTTTTAAGTGTAGTGAAAATATTGGTAATTTAAATTTATGTATTATATTGATTAAGGCTGGTTGAGTGGAATAGAAGGCCTTATGGCCTTAACTCTGCCAGCGAAAATAAAACATTATTATTATTATTATTATTATTATTATTATTATTATTATTATTATTATTATTATTATTATTATTATTATTACCTCATGTAATAATGCAACTTTCAACTCCTGAACCTTTTTACTGCGAACTTAACCAACAAAACAATCGTATCTCTATGTGTAGATTAGTACACTGGGGACAGGACATCTAGAAGCTTGGAGGCTGTTACTTTTAAGCGGTCCGATCACCCCCTCCTCCCGCACTAGCAGGTACGGTACCATTCATCTGCAAAACATTTTCTGAACAGAAGTTATTGTATTGTGAGAGCGCAGTTGGATCAGTGAAAGTAAGTGGTCAACGTTTTCAGTTTGTATTGCAACGAACAATTCTGCTGTGTGTGGGCTCTTCTGTAGTGACGTCACTGAAGCCTCTAAGTTGTTCTGTCACCGGTGTAATGACGAATTATATTATGTTTTCCTCTTTTTCCGGCTGATTAATGTGAAGATTACGAGTAATTTGAATTCCCCAAGTAGAGCTACCAACACTACGTTGAGTATTCTGGTGGAGGGGCTGCCTCCTTAGAACCTCCAGAAATGTTCGCATGTGTTTTAACCCCACATGCAGGGCTGCCTCTTTTATCGAGGTCTTTCTCCATGTTACCCCGGAGAGGGCCTCCACATTTGCCCCCTGGAGGATGGGTGCTCCATCCGCTCCCCAGACCAAGATGGTCGACAATGTCTTCCACGCCGCCCTGGAGACCGTTGAAGTCTTCGCACGTATCCCTGAGGATATCCGTAAAGAATTAAATATATACAACATAAACGATAAAGTTGAAGATTATAAAGGAAAGTGGAAAGAACACCTGTCTCGAATGGATAATGAAAGAATTCCAGCACTGATACAACAATACCAACCTAAAGGCAAAAGAGATGTCGGACGTCCTAGGAAGAGGTGGAACTGAATAAAATGTGAAGACGGAACAAGCACTAAGCCTAAACCATGAAGTGAAGATGATGATGATGATTTCCTCTTTTTTTCAAACCTTTGTGGCAGACAAGTATTGACTTCAGCTGCTGTGAAAAAATAAGCATTTTCCCACGCAATATTGAAAGAATTTGCCGGATGATTACTTTTCCGTCTTTTAGATTCCTCCATTATGTAGCCGTACATAGGCAAAGTGAAATAGCTACTGATAACACACACTACACCAGATAGCTATGTGGACTATCCTCTACCTACAGCAGGCCTACGTCATTGCGACGTAACTTTCCGGCGAGCTGTTTGGACGGCTTTCCCGTTCCCAAGGAATGGCCGCGCTCAATGAGCGCCGTTTGTGCAGGCCTGTACTAGACTGTGCCATTACCATTACCTCATGGACTCTGAATGACCAGGAATGGTATAAATATAAAAGTATGGTTGTCAGCTTTTATTACGTCTAATTAACGTACGCCCAGGTGCTGTAGCCTTGGTAACGACCAGCCTTCTGGATGATCCATCAAGTAAGAAATTCGATTTGTGTCTTCCTGCACCTTTTTGTCTGCTTAATCTCGTTCTGGATCTGCTGCCAATTTCTCTTTTGTCCTGCCCGCTCCCTTCCACCGTGGTCGACTGTTTCCCTCTTCGCAGTCCCTGGCGAATATCCTCCTCTCGTCCTGCCATGACTCCGGGCCGAGCCGAGGTCCACATCCGAAATTAAAGTGGAGACTGCAGTGCAAGATACAACTACAGTTGGCGTCACATGATTTGTGGGAGTGACGTAGTAAGCCCAGGATTGTGTGGCGTTTTATGTCAGTTCTCAAGGAGGAAAACACCTTCTGGCATGATTATCCACATGAACTCTGTTGCCTTGAATGTGCTCTACTCTATTTTCACCAGATATGACACTCATATGACATCTAGCTCGTACCTCTCAACGCCGAGATAATTTTCCCTTAAATATAAACATACAGGGTGATTCACGAGGATTTACCGTCACTTACGGAGCTTATTTCCGAAGACATTCTAAGCAAAAAATGGCATATAAACATTTGTCCTAATCTCAATATTTTCAAAGTTACACTAATCTGAAGTTGTTTGTAAAATACCATATTTCCTTAGTTTTAAGGGTAAAAGAATATTACAGTAGAGAATGGACTATTCACGAGTATCATTTATTTAATTGGCTAATATTCTGAAGCAAAAAATGCCATATAAACATTTGTCCTAATCTCAATATTTTCAAAGCTACACTAATTCGAAGTTATTTGTAAAATACCATTCTTCCTTAGTTTTAAGGGTAAAAGAATATTACAAATAGAGAACGGACTATTTAGAAATATCATTTATTTAATTGGCTAATATTCTGTAGCTAAAAATGTCATTTAAACATTTGTCCTAATCTCAATATTTTCAAAGTTACACTAATTTGAAGTTGTTTGTAAAATACCATATTTCCTTAGTTTTAAGGGTAAAAGAATATTACAATAGAGAATGGACTATTCACGAGTATCATTTATTTAATTGGCTAATATTCTGAAGCAAAAATGTCATATAAACATTTGTCCTAATCTCAATATTTTCAAAGCTACACTAATTCGAAGTTATTTGTAAAATACCATTCTTCCTTAGTTTTAAGGGTAAAAGAATATTACAATAGAGAATGGACTATTCACGAGTATCATTTATTTAATTGGCTAATATTCTGAAGCTAAAAATGTCATTTAAACATTTGTCCTAATCTCAATATTTTCAAAGTTACACTAATTTGAAGTTGTTTGTAAAATACCATATTTCCTTAGTTTTAAGGGTAAAAGAATATTACAATAGAGAATGGATTATTCACGAGTATCATTTATTTAATTGGTTAATATTCTGAAGCAAAAAATGTCATATAAACATTTGTCCTAATCTCAATATTTTCAAAGCTACACTAATTTGAAGTTGTTTGTAAAATACCATATTTCCTTAGTTTTAAGGGTAAAAGAATATTACAATAGAGAATGGACTATTCACGAGTATCATTTATTTAATTGGCTAATATTCTGAAGCAAAAAATGTCATATAAACATTTGTCCTAATCTCAATATTTTCAAAGCTACACTAATTCGAAGTTATTTGTAAAATACCATTCTTCCTTAGTTTTAAGGGTAAAAGTATATTACAAATGGAGAATGGACTATTTAGAAATATCATTTATTTAATTGGCTAATATTCTGTAGCTAAAAATGTCATTTAAACATTTGTCCTAATCTCAATATTTTCAAAGTTACACTAATTTGAAGTTGTTTGTAAAATACCATATTTCCTTAGTTTTAAGGGTAAAAGAATATTACAAATAGAGAATGGACTATTTAGGAGTATCATTTCTTTAATTGGCTAATATTCTGAAGCTAAAAATGTGTTGTCAGTTGCTTTATACAGATTTTGTTTTTCAGTTTTTAATTAAAAATGACGTCATTCTTACGCACTTATCAGAAAAATTGTCACAAATCATACGACATCGATTCTTTACAGTTTAATTATGCATCCTAATGTACAGTCTTGGAGAATTTACAAGAGTGGCTTGATTTGTAAAAATTGTTGTGATAAATGCGTACGAAAAATGTAATTTTGTAGTTAAAAATTGAAAAAAAAAAAAAAAAAAAAAAGATTCTGTACGAAGCAAGTATGAAATTCACAACACAATTTTAGCTTCAGAATACTACGCTAATTAAAGAAATGATGCTTCTGAATAGTTCATCTTTATCCTTAAAACTCTCAAGAATAATGGTATTTTACAAACAATTTCAAATTAGTGTAACTCTCGAAATATTGAGATTAGGACAAATGTTTATATGACATTCTTTTGCTCAGAATATCTTCGGAAATAAGTTTCGTAAAGAACGATAAATTCTCGTGAACCACCCTGTATAGGATTATTCCAAAGTAAGTTCCCGTTTTGAAATGGTAATAAGTTTGTAAAGTTTTTAGATTCCACAAACATAAAAACACCAATTTGTTCGTAAAGAAATAGGATTTTAATAAAACACGACAACATTAAATATGACCACCACCGTATTGTTAAATACGAAATAGTCTTTCTTCTATGCTATAAACGGCATTAGTAAACACATTCCTAGGGATGTTTTCAATGACATCCGATATTGACTGTTTCAGTTCCTCACGTGTAGTAGGTCTACTAAGAAATACCTTTTCTTTTAGATAACCCCATAACCAGTACTCAGCTAGATTTATGTCTGGTGACATAGAAGGCCAACTGTTCGGAAAATGCGTACTAATTACACGATCACCAAATGTGTTGTGCATTA
Organism: Periplaneta americana; assembly: GCA_025594305.2. Taxonomy (NCBI): domain Eukaryota; kingdom Metazoa; phylum Arthropoda; class Insecta; order Blattodea; family Blattidae; genus Periplaneta; species Periplaneta americana. The sequence continues at coordinate 19,050,539 of JAJSOF020000025.1, read as the reverse complement.
GTGTTTTTACGTTATTGTGTATGTGAGGTGGATCGCCGTCTTGCATGAAAACAATGTTTTAGATTTCATGATTCTGTAACGCTGGTATCGCAAAGTCTTGTCACATTTGAAAATATCGCTGCCCGGTTACCGTCACTGTTTTTGTTTGTCCATTTTCACTTTCTTCATATAAATACGGTCCTATTATGAGATGTGACGTAAAACCACACCAGACAGTAACCTTGATATCATGTAAAAGTAAAACCATTATAAAAATTATTATTAAAATTACTCTCCTACTGCCGCCTGTATTCTGAACAACAATTATTGTTTATACAAGCGTGACACAGTTGTCATAGCAACGAAACACGCACCGATAAAAAAATCATACCTTCTAAACAGTCATGGTATACCTATATGAAACCAGACTGCTGATATGCATAGAAGATTACAGCTGATTCAAAATGGAAACTTACTTTTGAATAACCTTATGCGGAGAAAGGCAGAAAATAGGAAAGATTGGAGAATGCTGGGTTTGCGGTGAAAGACCTGCCATCTGGCAGAACACTATGTATGTATGTATGTATGTATGTATGTATGTATGTATGTATGTATGTATGTACGTACGTACGTATGCACGTATGTTAGTACGTACGTACGTATGTATGTATGTATGTATGCTTACCATGTGTATTTCAAACTATAGAGGGGTATTAACATTGTCATAAGAAATTTATGTAATAATAATTTAATAATTAATAATAATAATTATTTATTTATTTAATCTGGCAGAGCTAAGGCCAGTAGGCCTTCTCTTCCGCCCAGTCAGACTCTAATTCTAATAGAATACAATTGGTTACGTAGTTATTACATTAATATCGAGACCATAAAACAACATGAAAGTAAATAATGAAAGTTGGATAAGACGTAATGTTAGTGTGACAATAATAAACATTGGTAAGAAATAGTGATGATGATGATGATGATAATAATAATAATAATAATAACAACAATAATAATAATGATATAATTTAAATATTTAAAATATTTAAATATTTATTCTGTATGTACGTATAAACAATTGATAATGGAATTTCATATAGCTGGCCATGTGTAATAAATTAGTAGGCCTTGTAAAAAAGAAGACTATCTACTGATTATTGCCAACTAAAATTATGTTTGATGATATTAATCTTGAACTAATGGTTTACTACACGACAGAAGAAAATATTTTATTTGTTGAACTGTATGTAAACTTATTCTTTGTTAAAGATAAAATACCTATTTCCTGGACTCTTTTCTAGTAAAAGAGTTCCATTCCACAATACGATAGAACTTGTATAAACTTAATAATATGGCTAAAATTGTTGTTTATTTGTGTCTTTGTAAAAAAAAATTAACCTAGTGGCAAAAAATCTTAAAATGAAATACACAACTGATATTAATGATATTACTTAGGTTTACTCTGCATATACACATCTGGTCTGCTGAATCATCATATACACTGAATTTATCCACTGAAGTTCAAACGTACACTATGTCAATCCCCTGAAGTTCTAAATATACATATTGGATACACTAAATTTATATGTAGACGTACAGTAGTGGCAAAAAACCCCTGACCGACCCTTGTAGCTGATACAAAAGAATCCTGTGCTGTGTATTATGTCAAACTGTGGTAATTTCAATATGGATAGTGAAGCTAGAGGTATGTACTGCTATTTAATGTAAAAATACGCAGTTATCTTTGCCGAATACAGGCAGAAATGTAATATAGATGCCAGATGAAAATAAAACTCTCAAAGTTTTTTCGTCTGTACGTTTGAGGAACTGAAGGGAACAAAAGACGGTAAGAATCGAACAAATGCAATCAATTTTATTGTTACAATTAATTATACAAGATGGATATGTTTTGTGACTAGCAAAATTTGAATCTGTGACTCTGAAATCAGCTACAAGGGTCGGTCCGGTTTTTTTGTCACTACTGTACATTGAATTTATCCACTAAAGTTCTATACAAAACTGAATTAATAAAACCTTTAAATGACTACTCATTATAGAATAGATTCTGTAAGGGCCTGTATACCCTAGAATGTCAGTCTTGCACATCTCAGCGTCTCAGTTTCTGGCTATCAGATTGCTCCAGACAGCCTTGTGGGAACGAGGAAAAATATTGACTTAGAGAAGCCACCACATGAGCTGTTGTTTCGTTTCCATTTCCTCCGAAAACACAAACACGGGTGTTTCCCTGCGATATCCATTACCATTCCGTCTTCCCCCACGGTTCATCCCCGCTGCACTCGAATTTTAATGTGAGAACAAGAACACCTGCCCCAGCGTGGCTGCTCCCGATTGACAAAGTGAACGGACTGAATCGATTACCCTCTTGTTAGTAGTTCCAATTTTGCACAGTTAGGTGGTCCGTTCATTAATTCTTCTTGTGATGCAGAATGTCTGCAGAAGCAAGATCTTGTCAGTGCTGTGAGACTGTGTTTCGATATGAGTCCCTGGAACTTACAAAATGTGGAAGGTTCCTCACTTTACGAAATATGAAGTGAAAATATCAATTCATTCATAGTTTCCTGCACAAGCGCAGATCTTTCACTGCAAATCCAGCATTCTTAAATCTTTCCTATTTTCTATTTTCCTTTTAGTTCCTGCATACGATCCATGTATCTTAGGACAGGGCATAGTTGCGCCCCACGGTCAGGTAAGATGAAGGAGATAAAAAAGGGTCCCTGTTTTGTGGGCATAGTTGCACCCCGATGAAATACGTAGAGAAAAATACACAACGGAAACTCGAGCCTCGTAATCAACCAACCTTATTGATTTCTTATCAGATTTAATATTTATTAAAATGAACACCATGAAGTTGGCAGTACTTTACTAACTGACATATTCAAATGAGTGAGCCGTTGGAATATGGGGCCTTAGCAGTCTTGACATTTTATTAGTGATTTTCACACCGTCTGTGGCGTATAGTGAGATTAATTTAAAATGAATGTTAAGTTTAGTGAAAAGGGTGAAGAGTTAACAATTTACAATGGTTCCAAGTTTCAATCTTCAAAACCCTGTACCGTAGAGTTAAGATATCGGTGTACAAACAAAAAATGCAGTTCATTTATTGTGTGATCGATAAAAAATGTGTTATTTTAAATAGAAAAATTAATCACATGCTAGGCATACCTGATTTCAATGCAGCTACCATTATAATATTTTTAAGTAATTTATTTATTTTGTGTACTATGTCCATCGGGGCGCAACTATGCCAAGTCCATTCTGCTACCTGATTTCTTCGGGGCGCAACTATGCCATGTCCATTCTACTACCTGATTTCTTCGGGGCGCAACTATGCCATGTCCATTCTATTACCCGATTTCTTCGGGGCACAACTATGCCATATCCATTCTGCTACCTGATTTCTTCGGGGCGCAAATATGCCATGTCCATTCTGCTACCTGATTTCTTCGGGGCGCAACTATGCCATGTCCATTCTGCTACCTGATTTATTCGGGGCGCAACTATGCCATGTCCATTCTGCTACCTGATTTCTTCGTGGCGCAACTATGTCATGTCCATTCTGCTACCTGATTTCTTCGGGGCGCAACTATGTCATGTCCATTCTATTACCTGATTTCTTCGGGGCCCAACTATGCCATGTCCATTCTGCTACCTGATTTCTTCGGGGCGCAACTATGCCATGTCCATTCTGCTACCTGATTTCTTCGGGGCGCAACTATGCCATGTCCATTCTGCTACCTGATTTCTTCGGGGCGCAACTATGCCATGTCCATTCTGCTACCTGATTTCTTCGGGGCGCAACTATGCCATGTCCATTCTGCTACCTGATTTCTTCGGGCGCAACTATACCATGTCCATTCTGCTACCTGATTTCTTCGGGGCGCAACTATGCCATGTCCATTCTATTACCTGATTTCTTCGGGGCGCAACTATGCCATGTCCATTCTATTACCTGATTTCTTCGGGGCGCAACTATGCCATGTCCATTCTGCTATCTGATTTCTTCGGGGCGCAACTATGCCATGTCCATTCTGCTACCTGATTTCTTCGGGGCGCAACTATGCCATGTCCATTCTGCTACCTGATTTCTTCGGGGCGCAACTATGCCATGTCCATTCTGCTACCTGATTTCTTCGGGGCGCAACTATGCCATGTCCATTCTACTACCTGATTTCTTCGGGGCGCAACTATGGCATGTCCATTTTGCTACCTGATTTCTTCGGGGCGCAACTATGCCATGTCCATTCTACTACCTGATTTCTTCGGGGCGCAACTATGCCATGTCCATTCTATTACCTGATTTCTTCGGGGCGCAAATATGCCATGTCCATTCTGCTACCTGATTTCTTCGGGGCGCAACTATGCCATGTCCATTCTACTACCTGATTTCTTCGGGGCGCAACTATGCCATGTCCATTCTATTACCTGATTTCTTCGGGGCGCAAATATGCCATGTCCATTCTGCTACCTGATTTCTTCGGGGCGCAACTATGCCATGTTCATTCTGCTACCTGATTTCTTCGGGGCGCAACTATGCCACGTCCATTCTGCTACCTGATTTCTTCGGGGCGCAACTATGCCATGCCTAGGCCTCCCGATTGACCGCGGGGCGCAACTGTACCATACCGGTATCTTAATGTCGTCTATCACTGGAAAGTTTTCTTTTCTCAATCGTTCTATCAGGGACTGGAATGCTCTACCTGCAGACTTACTAAAGGCTTTACGAATAACCAAAAATGTATTTAAAATAGGCTTAAGGACTTCACTAATAGACGGTAATATATTATGCACAATATTTTGTGGTTTTACAAGTATAGTGTGTAAGCAGAGAAACATAGTGAATCTCCAGTGATTTATATTGGGTGTGCAGTGTGTTGTAGTGAAAGCGCAGTGAGGTTAAAAGTAAATTCTGAGAGTTATATTGGCAGAAAAATGAAATAGATTTATAGTGAACGGATGTGAGTTATAGTGAACGTCCTACATTGCTTGTAATGGGGTCTAGACTAGCGATTTGAGGTTAATATAGCAACTAAATTCTACCGAATAATAAGGGTGTAATTGATGTTTTGTTATTTGAATTGTATCAGTGAAGAAGTATGTTGCGTCTGTGAAGTGTGTTGTGTCAGTGAAGTTTTATAGGTTATATAGGTCTATATACTCGTGGGTTTAAGTTCGGACTCAGGGTCAAGATATAATTAATTAAAGTAAATTTAATTTATGTTATATTAAGTGATCGTGCTTCATTTAATTTACGATGCTCCTTGTTAATATTATTATATATTGCTGTTATTATTTTGTTATTAATATTATGAATTGTAATTTATTATTAATGTAATTATTGAGTGTAATTAGTTACCATTTGCACTGTGAATGAATAAATACATACATACATACAGTCCACACCTGTGGAGTAACGGTCAGCGCCTCTGGCTGCGAAACCAGGTGGCCCGAGTTCGAATCCCGGTCGGGGCAAGTTACTTGGTTGAGATTTTTTCCGGGGTTTTCCCTCAACCCAATATGAGCAAATGCTGGGTAACTTTCGGTGCTGGACCCCGGACTCATTTCACCGACATTATCACCTTCATAAGGGAACTGTGCCTATTATCGCACATGCGCCTAATATCGCACCCCATGGTTTATGAGTTCAGAACAGGCATAAGACCCTGAATGGAATAGCAGCTTATTCAATTCAATTAAAAGGAGTGTTAACGCCCGCAGATGGATTGCTGCGAGCTTCAATACATACTACACGCCTTGAGAAAGGAATAGGCAATGGGAAAATATTTGTAGTGTGTGATATTAGTCGTATTTATACAACCGACGGTAAGGAGCAAAACTTTTATACACTGTTAATTTGATTTGGTTAGTCGTGTAATATTTTTATTCAGTTAAAGAAATATTATAAACGTTTTATTTTTACTGAAACAAATTATTTTGTTTCGTGTATGTTATTTGCCCAATATCGCACACTTGTTGTTTTCCTATTATCGCACAGTGCGATATTAGGACGATGTTACTCCAAACTAATATAATCGTACAATTAATCTGATAATTCCAAAATTATTTAAAAATTGTCATTGCTTATGAGTCCAAAACGTTGTAAGCTGTGGAAAGAGAAGGTTATGAAGGCTGCAATCATATCATTTAGGAACAAAGCCATGGGATTGCAACGTTCTTCCAATTCTTTATTGTTCCCAAGTATACTTTAAAAGATAAAGTCAATAACAAATAGGAGGGTGTAGATAAACTAGTGAGCACGAAACTTGGTATAAAACATGTACTTCCATTTGAACTGGAAGATTCTTTGGTTTCATATTGCTTAGAAATGGAATAGCGATTTTATGGTTTATCTGCAAAGGACTTAAAACTATGGCTTTTCAGTTAGCATTTATGAATGGTCTGAACCACCCATTTTCGAAGAACGATGAAGCCGCAGGACGGAAATGGCTGCACAGTTTCTTGAGAAGACACCAGGAATTGAGTCTCCGGAAACCACAAAGCACGACTATGGCAAGGATCAGAGGTTTCAATCAGGAGAACGTAATTAAGTTTTTTGACATTTATGAACCATTGATGAGCATTGTCAAGAATTCACCAAACAGACTGTACAACTGTGACGAGACAGACTTGACAGTGATTCAACACAAAAGCAACAAACTAGTTAGTCTGAAAAGTAAGAGGCAGGTTGGATCTGTATCTTCAGCAGAGAGGGGATCTTTAGTGACTGAAGTGACATAAATGAGTGCAGCTGACCATTTCCTGCCACCGTTTTTGGTTTTTCTATGGTCAACATGAAAGCCGAACTTCTGGATGCAGCACCAAATGGTAGCTTAGCGGTCTGTCACAAATCTGGCTGGATTCAGAATGAAAGATTTGTTCAATGGTGTCATCACATTCTCAGCAATGTGAAGCCTACGAAAGATGTCGCAGTAATTCTAGTGTTAGATGGGCATTATTCCCACACTAGAAATGTTGAACTCCTCGAACTAGCACGTGTTAATGGTGCTCATATTGTGTGCTTACCTCCACATTACACACATAAGATGCAACTCTTGGGTGTGGCATTCATGCTACCTTTCAAAACTTACTATGCTCAAGCAATTGAACAGCGGCTCAAACAAAATGCAGGCAGAGTAGTGACTCACTACCAGGTTGGTATGCTATTGGGAGAAGCTTTCAATAAAGCAGCAACTGTTGCTGTAGCTACAAATGTCTTCAGAAATACCGGTCTGTATCCTTGTAACCGCCATATCTTCAGCGACTTTGAATTTCAAGAAGTTTCTCCTAATACCCATGAATCAAGTGATCATTCATCTGAAGCTTTACCAAATAGATTGGATGATGCCAACACTTCCCAACCTCGGCCAGGCTCTATCAGTATCAACGAGCCAAAAACTCCACAAAATTAGTCGAGAGGCAAACTCTATCTTTTGTTACACCTGCTGACATTTCACCAATTCCTAAAATAACTTACAACAAAAAAGTCCAACCGATAGAGGACGTAAAAGTGGTTCTGCTGCTCTACTAAAAAGTTCACAATATAAAAACGAATTGGCTGATGATTTTAAGAGGAAATTACTCACAGATAAGGAGACATATGAACGAAAAAGCATTAAAAAGAAGTAGATTGATAAAGTACCTACTCAAAGGAAGAGACAGAAAAAACAAAGTCAGGTATCTTCAGATTCAGAAGACGAAGAGTTGGATGAGCCAGTGTACATCTCCATTGATATTGGAGACAGCGAAAATTATGCAGAATGTCCATATTGCGACGTGAAGTTTTCTTTTGACAAAAGGGGAGAAAAATGGATCGTATGCACTAAATGTGGAATTTGGTGCCATGAAGAGTGTTCTGGGGATGATGATTACAAAAATTGCATTGTGTTATTGTTTGGAAGGTTAGATTTAGTTCTCTAAATATCTTAATTATGTTTAATTAACAAACATTCTATACCTTGCAAATCAAGCTTTCAGGTATAACTCCCTGTAAAATTATTTGAATAATTTCGAGGGAAAAATTGTTCCAGGACCGGGTATCGAACCCGGGACCTTTGATACGTTAAACCAAAGGTCCCGGGTTCGATACCCGGCTCCGGAACAATTTTTGCCTCGAAATTATTCATTCTATACCTCGCTGGATATGTAGTTATTTACTGTCAAACACATTGCATCAGAAAATCTTATAATTTCCGTGTTGTATTTGTATGTTATTAAAAAAACATGTTTTGTGCCTAAATACAACAGATATATAATAAAATTTGTTTCTATACAATAAACTTAACATTTGTCCTATGTAATTTTCACAAAATGAGGGGTGCGATATTAGGAGCAGTATTTCTCCTAATACCGTTTTTGCAATTTTTCTTTTGTACTTGAAAAACAAATGTAAAATAAAAGTAATTTTTAAATTTGACCTCACTGATATAAGTATAATAAACCCGTATTAAGAATCCGTATTTATTTCAAATTTATGTGATATATTAGTACTTGAAACACTACTTTTTCAAAATGGGTGCGATATTAGGCACAGTTCCCTTATCATTCAGACGCTAAATAACCTAGATGTTGATACAGCGTCGTAAAATAACCCAATAATTACATACATACATACATACATACATAAATACATACATACATACATCATCTGATATCTTCTGCACCAAACTTTTCTTCCGTTCACCATTCCTTCGTGAAAATATTATGTAAAATATAGATTTCTATATTTTCACGGGGATACAAATTTTCATCATTTCTGATACAGGAAAAGTATTTTTGAGCACATCTCATATAGGAATAGTGTATTACGATACAACTTTGGGAAGTGCTTTTACAAAATCGAGAAAAAAATTTTTCTCCTGATAAACTGGTTCAAAATGGACCGTATCTCCTGTAAAGGTAGCAAAATGGTGTCTATAAAACTCCTCATTACAGGGGACAATATATACTTTTTTTCGGGATTTACTTCCAAAGCTCTCAGAATTCTTGCTTCATGTAAAATTCCCGTTTTCTTCCTAACCATTTGTGAATTTTCTCGTAACATATTCCCGTCATCTGCATAAACAAGCTAACAGGTCTATTAGTGCAAGTGATGATGATGATGATGATGATGATTATGATGATGATGATTATGATGATGATGATGATGATGATGATGATGATGATGATGATGATGATGATGATGATGATGATGATGATGATGATGATGATGGAGTCATCTCCTTACAAACTGGAAATTAAAGAAGGGATTTCAGTTGATTTTCAGTCAGGTGAGGTAATCGATTGTTATTATAGAGCATTCCATTAGAAGCTGTGAGAACTGTTCGGTTTGTCTGTTAAGTTGTCCCAGACGGAGATTTGAAGTGTGGAACAAGATAAGCCACGCCGGATGCAACGTCATCAAGCAGCGTGCAATCACTCTCGGCAGCCGTGGAGCGGGATTGTGTGTTTTATATCCTGTTTGTACGACGGATCCCAGACTTAAACCAGCGCCGAGCGCTTTCGGAATACAAATGCGCAACGTTGAGTAAATTTAACCAGCTTAAAGCCAAATTGACTTGTTCAGCCTTTCCTAACTTCTTTAAAGCACCAGACCGTGGCGCGTGCACGTGGTGATCGAGATGCTGTGTCCGCCGCATTTACATGCAGATGCATATTTATTGTACGTGAGAAAATAAATCGTAGGATGGAATTGCTGCTGCAGTTAATTGAACTGTGAAGTCTGTGCCGAATATGCATGCATATTTATAGCTTTAATGCACGTTATGCTGCTCCATACTGGTGCGTATCGAGGATATAGAAAAAAAGTTTGTTGTGAATGTTTTAATGCATTTCCGTCATTCTGTTGTTTGGTAAATCAGTTTCACAGTGTGACCTCAATAGAACAATATTCATTGGTCTTTCAGTCCATATTAATTCATTCCGCCAATGGATTATTCAACTAATACATGCATTCGTTCAATTTATTCATATATCAAATAATTCAGTCCATTAATTCACTTAATATATTCCGTCATTCGTTCGGTCAGTTAATCCGTCCAGTAATTCATTCACTTTTTCGTTCAGTACAAATATTTATGTAGCCTATATATGTAATGAATTAACTTATTCATTAATTCAATCCACTTATTAATGTATTTATTAATTTAACTTATTTAATCGTTCAATTAATCCAGTCACTCTTCTATCCATTCATTCCAAACACTCATTTATTCTTTCAGTCACTTCATTCATTCGTTTCTCCATTTATTCATTCAACTTACTCGATTTTTATTCATCCATTTAGTCAACCTATTCCCTATTCTATTTATTTATTCGGTATAGGTCAGTTTCTAACTGATGCTTTTCCAATTCACTGCGGGCTAAAGCAGGGAGATGCACTATCACCTTTACTTTTTAACTTCGCTCTAGAATATGCCATTAGGAAAGTTCAGGATAACAGGCAGGGTTTGGAATTGAACGGGTTACATCAGCTTCTTGTCTATGCGGATGACGTGAATATGTTAGGAGAAAATACATAAACGATTAGGGAAAACACGGAAATTTTACTTGAAGCAAGTAGAGCGATCGGTTTGGAAGTAAATCCCGAAAACACAAAGTATATGATTATGTCTCGTGACCAGAATATTGTACGAAATGGAAATATAAAAATTGAAGATTTATCCTTCGAAGAGGTGGAAAAATTCAAATATCTTGGAGCAACAGTAACAAATATAAATGACACTCGGGAGGAAATTAAACGCAGAATAAATATGGGAAATGCGTGTTATTATTCGGTTGAGAAGCTCTTATCATCCAGTCTGCTGTCCAAAAATCTGAAAGTTAGAATTTATAAAACAGTTATATTACCGGTTCTTCTGTATGGTTGTGAAACTTGGACTCTCACTCTGAGAGAGGAACATAGGTTCAGGGTGTTTGAGAATAAGGTGCTTAGGAAAATATTTGGGGCTAAGCGGGATGAAGTTACAGGAGAATGGAGAAAGTTATACAACACAGAACTGCACGCATTGTATTCTTCACCTGACATAATTAGGAACATTAAATCCAGACGTTTGAGATGGGCAGGGCATGTAGCAAGTATGGGCGAATCCAGAAATGCATATAGAGTGTTAGCTGGGAGACCGGAGGGAAAAAGACCTTTAGGGAGGCCGAGACGTAGGTGGGAGGATAATATTAAAATGGATTTGAGGGAGGTGGGATATGATGATAGAGACTGGATTAATCTTGCACAGGATAGGGACCGATGGCGGGCTTAAGTGAGGGCGGCAATGAACCTTCGGGTTCCTTAAAAGCCAGTAAGTAACTAAGATTTATAAGGTAAATTACTGAGGTGTTGAAAAAAAAATGATTTTGCGAGTTTTTTTTGGGACACATGTTACAATCCCACCTCCCTCAAATCCATATTAATATTACCTTCCCATCTACGTCTCGGCCTCCCCAAAGGTCTTTTCCTTTCTGGCCTCCCAACTAACACTCTATATGCATTTCTGGATTCAACCATACGTGCTACATGCCTTGCCCATCTCAAACGTCTGGATTTAATGTTCCTAATTATGTCACGTGAAGGATGTAATGCGTGCAGCTCTGTGTTGTGTAACTTTCTCCATTCTCCTGTAACTTCATCCCTTTTAGCCCCAAATATTTTCCTAAGAAGCTTATTCTCAAAAACCCTTAATCTCTGTTCCTCTCTCAAAGTGAGAGTCCAAGTTTCACAGCCATACAGAACAACCGGTAATATAACTGTTTTATAAATTCTAACTTTCAGATTTTTTGACAGCAGACTAGATGACAAAAGCTTCTCAACCGAATAATAACAGGCATTTCCCATATTTATTCTGCGTTTAATTTTCTCCCGAGTGTCATTTATATTCGTTACTGTTGCTCCAAGATATTTGAATTTTTCCACCTCTTCGAAGGATAAATCTCCAACATTTATAGTTCCATTTCGTACAATATTCTGGTCACGAGACATAATCATATACTTTGTCTTTTCGGGATTTACTTCCAACCCTATCTCTTTACTTGCTTCAAGTAGAATTTCCACGTTTTCTCTAATCGTTTAAGGATTTTCTCGTAAGATATTCACGTCATCCGCATAGACAAGAAGCTGATGTACCTTATAAATTTTGTAAGGAAAAAATAAATCGATATTTGGTACTGTAAAGAAAAGCAGGTGATCCTGCATACAGAGAATATCAGATTACTACCGAATGTTCAGATTGAAGTTCAGTGCCCAGGGCGAGGCCCAGCTGGGGGCGGTGCAAACGCCTCTCAGACGAGGAGCGGCTGCGAATAAGGTTAACCCGAACAAGCAGTCCCGGACCAGGCTGCCCTGCCGGGGTGTGGGGGATGGTGTAGTAGTGACTGTCATAAATAAATTTACTGTGTGATGGCTCTGTGACGCAGAGAGTGAGCATAACCATTAAATAAACGCTGACAAATGGGGCTCGCATTTGCAGTGAAGACAGCTCATGTAATGGAGCAACATTCTGAGCAGTGTCTGATACTCCTGTGTGAGGTTTAGGTCTTGGATCAACTTGCCAAAATACGAGTATATCAGGCCACTCAGAATATGCCACGATAATACAGAGATCGAGTCTACGGGAAAATATATTACATTGAAGTAGTATGTATGTCAATTCACTGTTTTATTGTCATTCTGCATTAGACAGAAAACAACAGTGGATTTTCCTGGAGACCTACAGCTTAGATTTTCGCCATTACTAGTGAAATACGGTATATCAAACAACGTTTCGAAGGTGGATCTGTCTAGGAGCTTCACAAAAAATCTGTTGGAAAATTAGTTCCGGTGAATTATTCAGAAGAATGTAGTTTAGGTTTCTTGAATTACTAATGAAGAATACAAAAAAAGTCACAACGTTTAGACCGTTGGATCTATCATGAAACTTCCCGAAAAAAAAAATTCCATTAGGAAAAGAATTCCGGTCAGTTATCCAGAAGAGAGTAGTTTGGATTTTTTTTAATTAGGCTACTATTGAAAAACATAGAAAAGTCCCAACTTTTCGCCCGTTGGATCTATCATGAAACTTACCTAAAAAATTCCATTAGGAAAAGAGTTCCGGTCAGTTATCCAGAAGAGAGTAGTTTGGATTTTTAAAATTACTATTGGAAAACATAGAAAAGTCCCAGCGTTTCGACCGTTGGATCTGGCATGAAACTTGCTTAAAAAATTCCATTAGGGAAAGAGTTCCGGTCAGTTATCCAGAAGAGAGTAGTTTGGATTTTTTTTTAATTAGGCTACTATTGAAAAACATAGAAAAGTCTCAACTTTTCGCCCGTTGGATCTATCATGAAACTTACCTAAAAAATTCCATTAGGAAAAGAGTTCCGGTCAGTTATCCAGAAGAGAGTACTTGGATTTTTTTAAATTAGGCTACTATTGAAAAACATAGAAAAGTCCCAACTTTTCGCCCGTTGGATCTATCATGAAACTTACTTAAAAAATTCCATTAGGAAAAGAGTTCCGGTCAGTTATCCAGAAGAGAGTAGTTTGGATTTTTTAAATTACTATTGGAAAACATAGAAAAGTCCCAGCGTTTCGACCGTTGGATCTGGCATGAAACTTACTTAAAAAATTCCATTAGGAAAAGAGTTCCGGTCAGTTATCCAGAAGAGAGTAGTTTGGATTTTTTAAATTACTATTGGAAAACATAGAAAAGTCCCAGCGTTTCGACCGTTGGATCTGGCATGAAACTTGCTTAAAAAATTCCATTAGGAAAAGAGTTCCGGTCAGTTATCCAGAAGAGAGTAGTTTGGATTTTTTAAATTACTATTGAAAAACATAGAAAAGTCCCAACTTTTCGCCCGTTGGATCTATCATGAAACTTACTTAAAAAATTCCATTAGGAAAAGAGTTCCGGTCAGTTATCCAGAAGAGAGTAGTTTGGATTTTTTAAATTACTATTGGAAAACATAGAAAAGTCCCAGCGTTTCGACCGTTGGATCTGGCATGAAACTTGCTTAAAAAATTCCATTAGGAAAAGAGTTCCGGTCAGTTATCCAGAAGAGAGTAGTTTGGATTTTTTTTAATTAGGCTACTATTGAAAAACATAGAAAAGTCCCAACTTTTCGCCCGTTGGATCTATCATGAAACTTACTTAAAAAATTCCATTAGGAAAAGAGTTCCGGTCAGTTATCCAGAAGAGAGTAGTTTGGATTTTTAAAATTACTATTGGAAAACATAGAAAAGTCCCAGCGTTTCGACCGTTGGATCTGGCATGAAACTTGCTTAAAAAATTCCATTAGGAAAAGAGTTCCGGTCAGTTTTCCAGAAGAGAGTAGTTTGGATTTTTTAAATTACTATTGGAAAACATAGAAAAGTCCCAGCGTTTCGACCGTTGGATCTGGCATGAAACTTGCTTAAAAAATTCCATTAGGAAAAGAGTTCCGGTCAGTTATCCAGAAGAGAGTAATTTGGATTTTTTAATTACTATTGAAAAACATAGAAAAGTCCCAGCGTTTCTAAGATTGGATCTATTAAAGGGACCAGCGCATCCGTGGAGCGTGAACTTGCTTATGTCTGTGGCAGCACCGGAGCACGCAACGAGTTATAGTGGACCGCTCCGCTCCGTTTAGGCTCTGTCTGACAACGCTGGCATATATCATATATATGCTGCACTTTGATACTCATTTTATCAATTTTCCAATTTTCAACATTTTGTAATATTCAAAACGATTTAATGAATGCAGTTTTTCTTCAATCTCAGTGAAATTTTGCACGAATGTCCACAAAAGCATGTGAAATAAACTGTTATTGAAAGTATTCAAATGACCACGTGTTGAGGGTTTGATAATTAAAAAAAATGAAAAATTAAAAACTAAAAGGGTTAATATTATTTTTCTTGAAAAGTAAGTGGAAAAATATGAAAAGGTGTGTCATATTTTACACATATCTATGAAGAATAATTTAAATATGAATTTAAAGAAAAATTATGCCAATTTTGAAAATTGGGAAAAATTATAATTCACTATTTAAAAAAAAAAACAAAAATTAATTATAAGTAAACTAATTGGAATATCAAAGTGAAAATCTGTGTACATAATGTTCACATTATAAGAAATTTGTGGTAAAATTTCAGATTAATTGGTGTAGAAATATAGAAGTTAGAAATTTCACAGGTCCATAGCTTTAACAAACAAAACGCGACAAGTTATTTAAGTTCTATAAGGTTATGGTGGTTCCCGTGATAATGAGTCCACCGTTGTGGCTGATGGGTTAGCGAGTCTAACCCAGCGGTCCCGGGTTCCATTCCTGGTCAGGACGAATTGCCTGGGTGAGGTTTTTCCGGGGTTTTTACCTCACTCCTATGGATGAATATCAGGTAACTTTATCAGACGATTGGAACCCCACTCATCTTCGCCACTTCCTTTCCTTCTCCATTATCCTTTCCTCATCATCCTGTTTCTGGTTTTTCAGATCGCTCTACCGGCGGCCTACCGAAGCTGCTGGCTCTCTCGACCGGCCTCCGTGGAATGTAGTTCAGCGACGTTGGATGGGTTCTGCAATGGCACCCGAGACGGACCTACTCGGGGGAGGAGTTTCGCCTGGGACCGACAGGGGGGGGCCTTGGGGGAAGTTGCCGAAGCAGGAATGGTATATGGATTCTGTCGGCTGTAGGGACCGGTCGTTAAGGGAGTCATGTAGTTAGGGCGGTGCAATCTGTGGCATGCAACTCATTCCATATCGAGGGTTATCGCAATAGATCTCAAGAGGTCGGAATGCTGGGCCATCCGTGCCCTCCTCAGTTAAATTCCATTCCATTTGCGTGATAATATATGACAGTGAAATTTAATTATTTTCCGAACGAATGATCGGAAATATAGAAGTATCACAGAGGAGATTTCTGAAACAAACTGCGGGCTGTATTCTTATGGGCAGAAAAGAAGTAAAATAGAAACATGAAGACAATTGAGACAAACATTTATTTATAATGACAGGTGATAGAATTCCCAAAATATTTTTTAACTACACACCAATAGGATGCAGATGGAGGAATCAATTCTATTGAAATCGGGACAGATCTGAGAGGCCTAAGCGTTGATGTAGATGATGATGATGATGATGATAACAGAAACACTTCAGCGACAATTTATTATTGTATCATATACTTGATATTTCTGTAGTGAAAACACGCGTGTCTATTTTCAGCCGAGAATTGTCAATTTGCTTGCCGCCAAGAGCGTTGCTCGCTTTTCTAATAATCTAGTTATGATGTAAATTAGGAAATGAGATCACCAACAACGTTAGTCAATTCTGGACTAATTGCTGCCGTGGTAATACACGAGTGAAGAAGGGCGTGGCATGGGATGCAGCCACACGTCCCGGCCAGGCGGCACGGCGATGCAAACCTGCAAATTTCTCTTAATGACTGACGCACTGCCTCGTATGAATTCGTGCATTGGCTCAAATCAAAGATTCACATCACAAAAAGTCGCACTTCAAAAGCTTATTAATTTTTACCTTAAATTCTTTCTCTTGATATTGAGAGGAGTTTGTTCTTAAGCCCAGACTAGCAACACTAAAATCCACCCACGTAACAACCAAATTCCACATTAGAATACATTTTCATGCACTATAATCATGTAGAATATATAGATATGGTAATTAATTACATAGCTTTCTGCATCTAGCACTGACCTAGTGTCTTTACGGCATTCACATTTTAATAATCGTTAGGCCTACAGTACTTTTAGAAATAGGTTCCATTATACTCGTTAAAAGTTGTTTATATGGCGTTTAAACTTATGTATGTATTATGCATATACAGGTTTAGTTAAAAGTCCCGCACCACCTAAATAACTTTTGAAGCATACGGTTCAGTGATATGAAACTTGGTACGTGAGGATAACCATATGCTAAGAACTCAATAATGGTATTACCGAGTTTTTTCTAATTCCGGTTTAACCGGAAGTAACTCCAACTCTCTTATTTTAAATTGAACACCCAATATATATATATATATATATATATATATATATATATATATATATTTAATAAAGCTCATTAAGAGCTTTTCAAAAAGTACGCACACTTGATACTTCTGTACAAATTCAGTGTTGCTAAATAAAAAGGAAGTGGTGCAAGATATTCCTAAAGCCTGGTTAAATCATTCCTTAAATGGTTTCTATGATCGAGTGACACATTGTAAAGCAGCTGAGGGCTGCCAATTTGAACACACAATTTAGAACGTGAGCTAGCTTTGTTTTGTTTTTGTTAAGGAAGGAATATTTTAGTATTTTAATATTCGATACATTTTTCTGTTTTCTTGACTTGGCAACACTGAATTTTTTACAGAAGTATCGAGTGTGGACACTTTTTGAAAAGCTCTTAATGAGCACTATTCAAAAATAAAAGAAAAAAAATATTGGGTGTTCCTTTTAAAATAAGAGAGTTGGAGTTACTTCCGGTTAAACCGGAAGTATAAAAAAACTCGGTAATACCATTATTGAGTTCTTAGTATATGGTTACCCTCACATACCAAGTTTCATGTCGCTGAACTGTATGCTTCAAAAGTTATTTAGGTGGTGCGGGACTTTTAACTAACTCTGTATAAGCATTTAAAAGGGAATGCAAAATAAAGTTGGCTTCGTTCGAACGTGAAAACCCTAATCGGCAAATGTTTTACTTTTTCAATATGTCAGTAAAAACATGCAATTGCATGAAGTTCCGCGGTCTAGTGGTTACATTATTTTCAGGTAGTTAGTTTATAAACTAATTAGGTGAGTGAAAAACTTTCTAGTCAGTAACACATGTAAACTAATACGCAACACAACACATTGAGCTTGGAATGGTTTGCATCCTTCACAGTTTTCCGTGTGGCTCTCGGATCCAATTTAATGCCGCAGCACCGCTGAGCTGCAAATCCTTGGAGCAATTTATCTCCGTCAGCTTGTGCTGTGGACGAGAGCCTTGCTTGGCATGACGGTCGGTTTTTGTGGGTTTCCTGGCAATATAAGTACATCGTGCTAAGAATCTCTGAGTCGCGTTGTTCATCAGATTGGTCCGCATGAACACAATGCTGACGTCAGTCTTAAACAGTGAAAACACACATACAAGTGCAGGGACATCATTTTATTTTTACTTCAATTTTTATTGTACCTGAGTTTTGGAATGTACTTCACTCCCCCCCCCCCCTTCTACTAGTAAACTTCCAACCGTTCACGACACAGAGCCGAGGGCGCGTAAGCAGTACTGAGTTACTGAGTATAGTACGTTCCAAAAATATGTTCGCGTTTTCCAGTGACGAAAGAGCTTTCAATATTGAATCATATTTTCGTACGGGTACTGTCGTCCGTTTCCCTATGTCGCATCCCGGTTTCCCCCGCCTGCTTCTGTTCGCCCCTTTGTAAAGTCTAGTAGCTGGGCTATCTTAGCTCTTTTCTGAAAACATTAATTTCTGTTAGGAATTGGACGTCTACGTAATATTATTCAAGTGTTTAAAATAACTTAAATAAAAGGGCCTCCTTAAGTAATTAACTGTCACGTGATTCCCCCCCCCTTTCTACAACCCTGCGACAAAACCACTTGAACGGACAGTAGATAGCATTTCTGAGTGATTTTATCTTTTCGGATCGGGCAGAAGTGAAGATTGAATTTACAGTACGTAAGGTACTCTTTTATAGAGTAGGTACAGAATTATTTCAACATGAGTTACTCGTACGAAGGACGAAACTGGTCATTGGAATTAGGTACAATAGTTTATAGCGCGATAATATGCACAAAAGAACTGAAGCCTGTATCGAAATGAACGGCCACCATTTTCTAAAATGTGTTTAAATATCCATATTGTAATTATTTTTCAATTTAACTTCATTCTCTATATAGTATGCTAATGTGCTGTAACAGTACAATATACACTGCATAATTAATAGCTACTTCCGAATGGATAGCTCAATTCGTGTGTAAAACACTAAGTGTTAGTACAGTACTGTATTTTGATTAAACAAAAACCCAATGAAAATTATCAAACTCAAAATTGCGATATTTCCTAGTGTACATAAATGGATTAACCACGTTTCTTCCCTCCTATACCTAGTAAAGTGATTTGTATTTTACGCCAGTATCATCGAACTCCAGTCGTGGAAGGGGTAGCAAACGGTGTTTCCTGTTTCAATCGTTAATAGAAAGGTATAGCCAGGTTAATATTAAAAATGTTAGTAAAAATAAAATGATGTCCCTGTACATTTAGGCCCAATTGTATAAAACTCCCTGACTAAAGATCAACTTTGATCGAAGATCGAAAAGTAAACCGAGTTCAGACACTTCTTCTATTGTATAAAACTTTTCTGCGATCAAATTACCTTGGTTCAAATGCAATCTAAGTTCACGTGAAAAGGATTTGGCAACATCGCATAAACAGGTGAAATACGTGATGCGCGGACCATGTTATACAGATTTGTTCAGTGTTACCAATCTACCGACTTTAACTCTTTTTCAACAACAATTTCTTTTAACTTTTATATTGCTTAAATAGGGATTTAGTGACCTTTTTAGCACCCCATAGAGACAAAATTTAATCTTTCTTTGTTTATAATGAGAAATCTAGCGACTTTACAACTACTTTTTGGCGACTTTCCGTATTACACTCTGTTGGAGACACTGTTTTTTTTTTGCAATGCAAATAATGGCGGACAATAAGAAGAAGGTTGACTGTTCTCCAAGTTGTTATCATGTTATGGTGTTTGTTACTGCTAAACATAATAAAGCTTTATAAAACGACAATTTTCGTTTAGTAATACAGTTAATTGAAAATTTATGAATGTACCTATCATATCCATTAATAATTATAAACATAATATAATTATAGGTTATATTATTTGATACTGCTGAACACGATAGAGCCTTATAAAATATAAGAATGTTTGTGTATTAAGGCAAGAAATTGAAAGAAATATATGTAAATGTACCTACCATATCTATTAATATTAATACTAATGGATATTTTATTTGCACAATCTGCCACTCGTATATTTCAAACAGAAAAGAAATAACTGAACTTGATCATCTAACTTAATCGGAGAAATTTCTTCAGTCAAAGTTGACTTTACTTTGAGACAAATTAATCTCAGATTAGACTTTATACAACACAAAATTCCAAGTTCAGCTAAAACAAGGATCAATTTAACCTCTGATCTAAGATTAAATGGTTTATACAATCGGGCCTTAGGATTGCAAGCAATTCAGAATTCAACATTTCGCATCCCTGCTTCCTACACTATGACGTGATTTGTAACTCATTTTAAGGGATAGGTTAATTTACATTTCTTTAATTGATTCTGAACTCTGTGATCTAACTGTAAGACTGCTGATTCCCTGTAAAGTTATAGCCGCACGTTCCAATCCACTCGTCTTGAATGGTAAATGAATCCAAAGCTTTTTAAACAAAATAAAAGTTTTACTAATTTCCAAAGTTACTGTTGATAGAGGTAGACAGACTGCTATGTTGCCTGCATATAGATCTATTTATTAACAATGGCCGCATTTTGTTTCGTAACCACCATATCCACGCTGTCTCTTTGGAAAAACAACGGTTCAAGCCATTCAGTCAGCCAGCCATTGTTTAATTAATTAATTCATGCATCACTTCATTACTTAATTCACTCATTCTTTAATTCATTGCTTCATTCATTCACTCATTCTTTAGTTTATTGATTCATTCATTCACTCATTCTTTAGTTCATTGATTGATTCATTTACTTATTCTTTAATTCATTGATTCATTCATTCACTCATTCTTTAGTTTATTGATTGATTCATTCACTCATTCTTTAGTTCATTGATTGATTCATTCACTCATTCTTTAGTTTATTGATTGATTCATTCATTCACTTATTCTTTAATTCATTGATCATTCATTCACTCATTCTTTAGTTTATTGATTCATTCATTCATTCACTCATTCTTTAGTTCATTGATTGATTCATTCACTCATTCTTTACTTCATTGATTGATTCATTCACTTATTCTTTAATTCATTTATTCATTCATTCACTCATTCTTTAGTTTATTGATTCATTCACCCATTCTTTAGTTCATTGATTGGTTCATTCACTTATTCTTTCATTGATTGATTCATTCATTCACTCATTCTTTAGTTTATTGATTCATTCATTCACTCATTCTTTACTTCATTGATTGATTCATTCACTTATTCTTTAATTCATTGATTCATTCATTCACTCATTCTTTAGTTTATTGATTCATTCATTCATTCATTCATTCACCCATTCTTTAGTTTATTGATTCATTCATTCACTCATTCTTTAGTTTATTGATTGATTGATTCATTCGTTAGTTTATTGATTCATTCATTCACTCATTCTTTAGTTTATTGATTCAGTCATTCACTCATTCTTTAGTTTATTGATTCATTCCTGCATTCACTCATTCTTTAATTAATTCATTCATTCATTCATTCATTCATTCTTTAGTTTATTGATTGATTGATTCATTCATTCATTCACTTATTCTTTAATTCATTGACCATTCATTCACTCATTCTTTAGTTTGATTCATTCATTCACTCATTCTTTAGTTCACTGATTGATTCATTCACTTATTCTTTAATTCATTGATTGGTTCATTCATTCATTCACTTATTCTTTAATTCATTGATTCATTCACTCACTCATTAATTACAGGCCTGGCATGGTTGTACAAGTGGACGCTTTATCAACTTCCATTTGAGTATTTTCCACTTTCCAGCATTTTTTACTCTTTTAGCCGTACCTGGAATTGTTTGCATGACAGCAACACTGCCATAATGAAATAATAATGAGATATTTTGCAGTATTTAGAACACTCTTTATTTGTTTGTTTATTCTGAAGGTTTCTTTAAACACTGAAATTTGGCAGGGGAATAAAAATATTTTGAGAAACTTCCCCAGTGCAGATTTTCTTTCAGCAGACGTCGGTCGCCAGTAGTTCGAGTCGTATTTGGCTCACTAAACATGATGAATATGACTATGGTCAAAGTTCGGCATAACATTGGCCCAAACACCACAATGCTGATTGTCATCAGGGCACGTGTGTCCATGTCTGCAACTACTTGTTCTCCCCTCAAATGTGCTGTTAAATATAACACGGGCGTGCTGCATCGTTTGTCTTAACGATTTTCTACTCACACTCTGCAATTTCGTGCTTAAAACCCATCACGCTCACGTGGAAATTGGGTACATAAAGACGGTCGGTAACTGCAGGCTTTTATGAGTTATCCTCACATACACTTCAGAACTGTAGGGTACACATGATCACCACTTCCCATTTCTAAACTCTATGTACATCATTATTGAACATTCATGTTTGATGTTCCTTCAGTCGATAGCTTGATGTAGATATGCAGAGTGATTCACGAGGATTTACCGTCCTCTACGGAGTTTATTTCCGAAGACATTCTGAGCAAAAAATGTCATATAAACAGGCATCCTATTCTCAATATTTACAGAGTTACGTTTCGTTATTGGAACGCATTGCTGTGAACGCGTGATCTTGGTCAGCGTGCAGTCAGCAGCCAGCGCGAGTGCCACGGAAATCAAAGATAGCCGTATGCAGTTACGTAGAGCGACGAGTGCCGTTCACAAGCGTGCGGCCAAGTGTACTCAAGCGGACGGCGACACTTTTTAAAGATGTGTTGTAAACTCTCCAAGACTGTAAATTAGGATGCAAAATTGAACTGAAAATAATTAAGTCGGTGGAAGTGGTGTTATTTGGAATAATTGTTGTGATAAGTGAGTAAGAACAATGTAATTTTCTATAAATCTTGATTACACAACTTTTAACACTGTATCACATCGGAATATGTATGGTAAGACTTTCCTGTGTTAAATTTCATCGCACCTCGTTTACATGTTTCGACCTATTTATGGGTCATCTTCAGAACTGGTCATTGTTGGTCTTGGCGCCACTTGTTCTGTTTCCTGTGAGGGTGTGTTCCTGTGGTATAGTGTAGAGTCAAAGAGTGTGTGTGTTTTGAAGTGGAGTTGTGTGTTGAGAATTTCGTTGGGGTGTGTTTTTGTGTGTCTGTCTATTTCATATTGTTCTAGTGTGTTTAGTTTCTGGCTTTTGGTTGGATGTGTAGTATTTCCATGTCCAATACAAAACACCTCCACACATGTAGAACACATCATAAATGCTAACCACACCCACACAGACATCAACACAGACATGGAAATACTACACATCCAACCAAAAAGCCAGAAACTCAACACACTAGAACAATATGAAATATACAGACACACAAAAATACACCCCAACGAAATTCTCAACACACATCTCAACTTCAAAACACACACACTCTTTGACTCTACACTATACCACAGGAACACACCCTCACAGTAAACAGAACAAGTGGCGCCAATACCAACAACGACCAGTTCTGAAGATGACCCATAAATAGGCCGAAACATGTAAACGAGGTACGTTGAAATTTAATACAGGGGAGTGTTACCATACATATTCCGAAGTAATTTTCTAGTTAAAAATAGGAAAAGATGTCTGTACGAAGCAACTAAGAGGTTCACGGCACATTTTTAGCTTCATAATACTAGCCTATTAAAGAAATGATACTTCTGAATGGTTCATTCTCTATTTGTATTATTCTTTTAGCTTCAAACTAAAGAGAAATGTATTTTACAAACAATTTAAATTAGTGTAACTCTGAAAATATTGGGAATAGGAACTATGTTTATATGACATTTTTCCTCAAAATGTCTTCAGAAATAAGCTCCGTAAAGAACGGTAAATCCTCGTGAATCACCCTGTATAGTAATGTTACTACATATTCATATTTTGTTGTATTCTTTTTTTACATACACTTTTTACTTATTCAACCTCGCAAATTTCTAGCGCAATAATTAACAATAGATCCCTATTAGAAACAACAACAACCACATTTCTTGACTTAAAAATCGATAATGTGTTAAATTGGAAAAATCATATTAAAGAAATTACCCCTAAACTAAATTCAGCTTGTTTTGCTATTAGATCTATGCAAAAGGTAGTAAATATCAATACCTTAAAAACAACATACTTTGCATACTTCCACTCGGTAATGAGTTTTGGAATAATATTCTAGGGAAATTCCACAGATACTTAGTAACAGTATATTTCTATTACAAAAAAAAGAGTAATTACAATAATAGTAGGTGCCAAATCTAGGGAATCGTGTAGGACTATTTTCAAAAAAACTACAAATAATGCCCATGTCTTGTCAGTATATCTTTTCATTAATAATCTTCCTCGTATGTAATCTTAAATCTTTGTAACTGATTCAACAGTTCACAGCATAAATACACGTCAAAAAATGACTTTCATACAACATTGGCAAGTCTATCGTGCTATCAAAAAGTAGTGCATTATATTGCAGTAAAAATTTTTAATAGTCTCCCAATCGATATAAAAATGAAACTCAAAACATAAGATTATTTAGGGTCAAATTTAAAAAGTACCTAATTTCTCACGCCTTCTATTCTGTAGGTGAATTCATGACATTCAATAACTCTTCATGAAATTGATACTAAAACTTTATGTTGTACTAGTAGACTATATTGTAAATCTCGTCTGTATATATTTCATCTATACTGTGACTATAAATTAAGACTTTATAATAGTATTAAGTTTTTTGACTTGTTCCATATTCTAGCTGTAAAGCAATGTACGAATACCATGGAATGTTAATAAATGCAATACAATACAATATAATACAATACTGTTTCTCACTTTTGGCTCTTCTCTAATACCACTGATAGAGATAATGTGCTGGGAGCAAGCTGGTCTTTTCGTAGCCTACTGACTGGGCGTGAAATTGCGAAAATGTTTGAGAACACAAATCCATGTCGGAAAGGGCAAATGCCTTAATCGTAAGGCAATATTATTTGGATATGGTTCTTATTGTTAGAAGAAACATGTCAACAGTCTGTATGGCTCCCAACAAACGGCTGAATTAAACTCAAGGTAAAAAGGGAACACGGGCTTTTATCTGGCATCCATCCCATCATGCATTGCGTCCCGTGGGAAATAAGTCGCTATCTGGAGCTGCCTTAATGTGAGAGGGGTTGCATTTCCTTGTGGGGGTGATGGCTGATGCGGGGTTGCAAGTGTTGTGTGCAAGTTTTTTTTATGGACCTGGAGGGTTCGGGGGGCGTATAGGCATTACAAACTTCATCCCCATTCCCACCCTCCGTGTCTTTCGTGCCCTTTGTTGTATAAACAGGAAGAATTGCTCTGTGCAGTACAGTGCCTTCCTTTGTAAATGGAGCCCGGCTATTTAAAGCATAACATTCCGCTCTGGTGACCGCAGTGTTCAAATAATTCCATTCAAATATTTGTCGACACTTGCGATGAAAACTCTTTGAATCTTCGAGACATCAACTCATATAAAACATATTATTATTATTATTATTATTATTATTATTATTATTATTATTATTATTATCGAGAAAAAATTGGAGTATAAGGGTACAGTGCATCAGTTATTCATAGATTTCAAAAAGGCATATGATTCGATTAAAAGAGAAGTTTTATATGATATTCTTATTGAATTTGGTATTCCCAAGAAACTAGTTCGATTAATTAAAAAGTGCCTCAGTGAAACATACAGCAGAGTTCGTATAGGTCAGTTTCTGTCAGATGCGTTTCCACTTCACTGTGGGTAAAAGCAAGGAGATGCACTATCACCTTTACTTTTTAACTTTGCTCTAGAGTATGCCATTAGGAAAGTCCAGGATAACAGAGAGGGTTTGGAATTGAACGGGTTACATCAGCTTCTTGTCTATGCGGATGATGTGAATATGTTAGGAGAAAATCCACAAACGATTAGGGAAAACACGGGAATTTTACTGGAAGCAAGTAAAGAGATAGGTTTGGAAGTAAATCCCGAAAAGACAAAGTATATGATTATGTCTCGTGACGAGAATATTGTACGAAATGGAAATATAAAAATTGGAAATCTTTTGAAGAGGTGGAGAAGTTCAAATATCTTGGAGCAAAAGTAACAAATATAAATGATACTCGGGAGGAAATTAAACACAGAATAAATATGGGAAATGCGTGTTATTATTCGGTTGAGAAGCTTTTATCATCTAATCTGCTGTCAAAAAGTCTGAAAGTTAGAATTTATAAAACAGTTATATTACCGGTTGTTCTTTATGGTTGTGAAACTTGGACTCTCACTTTGAGAGAGGAACATAGGTTAAGGGTGTTTGAGAATAAGGTGCTTAGGAAAATATTTGGGGCTAAGAGGGATGAAGTTACAGGAGAATGGAGAAAGTTACACAACACAGAACTGCACGCATTGTATTCTTCACCTGACATAATTAGGAACATTAAATCCAGACGTTTGAGATGGGCAGGGCATGTAGCAAGTATGGGCGAATCCAGAAATGCATATAGAATGTTAGTTGGGAGGCCGGAGGGAAAAAGACCTTTAGGGAGGCCGAGACGTAGATGGGAAGGTAATATTCAAATGGATTTGAGGGAGGTGGGATATGATGATAAAGAATGGATTAATCTTGCTCAGGATAGGGACCAATGGCGGACTTATGTGAGGGCGGCAATGAACCTCCGGGTTCCTTAAAAGCCAGTAAGTATTATTATTATTATTATTATTATTTGTTATTATTATTATTATTATTATTATTATTATTATTATTATTATTATTGTGGACCTTATTTTGTTCCAGTGCGTACGAAGGTAAGGTTAGCTATTCATAGACTAGGCTATATTGACGTGACTTCATATTTTACGTATGCCACAACATCTTTTTTTTCGCGTTGACGTTTTATTTGTTTCAAAACTAGACTTCATAAACTGTATAGAATGCATTATATTGATAAAGATTGACACTACGATCATGTTTCCTACAATTTAATTTATTTGTTCATGTATATAATTAATTTATTTTCACTGTCTGAGTTAAAACCATAAGGCCTTCTCTTCCACTCAACAAGTACAAAAATGCATAGCAAATATACAGTGAATAACAGCAACACAGAAAACAATGGAATAATACAAGTGCAGCTATTAAACATGGTGCTAGTTTCGGCCCAAGACTTTATAATAAAATTAAAAACTATTTTCCAAATTTGAAATATTTTAAAATTGAAGCTTTTAAAAAAGAAATTTATAAAATTATTCATGATATATAATATTAATAAATCTGTGCATTTTTTTACCTTTTATTTCTGTCGACTATATTCATGTTTTTATTGAATATCACTGGCTTCTGTCTTATTGTAAATTTATATTAAATGTGTTTTTCTCTCTTTTTCTCTTTCTTTCTTTGTTTCTTTCTTTCTTTCTTTTTGTGTGTTATTTATTGGTTTGAATTAAGTTACTTACTATATTTAGTACTGTCCTTGTAAATGTTATGTTATATTATTGGCTAAGATCACACTATACACGAGCCTGGCTCTTACGGTAGTGGCTAGAAACACTTTTGTTTTATAATTTTAATTTGTACTCGCTAGCTAGCTAGTTAAATAATAAATATTATTATTATTATTATTATTATTATTATTATTATTATTATTATTATTATTATTATTATTATTATTATTATAAAATGTAGATACGTTTAATAACATGTAATCCCAAGAGTTACACAATTACAATTTAGTGTTAAATAAGACATCTTGTATCAAAGAAATAATATTTCATAATGAAGGACGATTAATATTACAAATGAAAATCATATTCAACAAAGTCATATTTGAAGAGAGACCATAATATCCTAGAGACGAAAAGCAATATTTTTGACAATCGGTTTTTGAAAGTAGTCAGTGACTGAAGCCCCTTGATGCACTACAGTATAATTCAGAAAAAAATGGAGATAGTTTTGTGAATAATGTAAAATTTTGTATAATTTTCAATTTATTTTATCAAAACGGAGCTGTCTCTTATCACGAGCTTTGCTCTTTCGGAGTACTTTCACGTAACGTTTTATGTTTCATATGTTTAAGTAGATAGATAGATAGATAGATAGATAGATAGATAGATAGATAGATAGATAGATAGATAGATAGATAGATAGATAGATAGATAGATAGATAGATAGATAGATAGATAGATAGATAGATAGATAGATAGATAGATAGATAGATAGATAGATAGATAGATAGATAGATAGATAGATAGATAGATAGATAGATATATGGATGGGTGGGTGGGTGGGTGGGTGGGTAGGTGGGTAGATAGATAGATAGATAGATAGATAGATAGATAGATAGATAGATAGATAGATAGATAGATAGATAGATAGATAGATAGATAGATAGATAGATAGATAGATAGATAGATAGATAGATAGATAGATAGATAGATAGGGTAGGTAGGTAGGTAGGTAGGTAGGTAGTTAGATGGATGGATGGATGGATGGATGGATGGATGGATGGATGGATGGATGGATGGATGGATGGATGGATGGATGGATGGATGGATGGATGGATGGATGGATGGATGGATAGATAGATAGATAGATAGATAGATAGATAGATAGATAGATAGATAGATAGATAGATAGATAGATAGATAGATAGATAGATAGATAGATAGGTAGTTAGATAGGTAGATAGGTAGTTAGATAGGTAGATAGGTAGTTAGATAGGTAGATAGATAGATAGATAGATGGGTGGGTAGGTGGGTAGATGGGTGGGTAGGTGGGTAGATGGGTGGGTAGGTGGGTAGATGGGTGGGTAGGTGGGTAGATGGGTGGGTAGGTGGGTAGATGGGTGGGTAGGTGGGTAGATGGGTGGGTAGGTGGGTAGATGGGTGGGTAGGTGGGTAGATGGGTGGGTAGGTGGGTAGATGGGTGGGTAGGTGGGTAGATGGGTGGGTAGGTGGGTAGATGGGTGGGTAGGTGGGTAGATGGGTGGGTAGGTGGGTAGATGGGTGGGTAGGTGGGTAGATGGGTGGGTAGGTGGGTAGATGGGTGGGTAGGTGGGTAGATGGGTGGGTAGGTGGGTAGATGGGTGGGTAGGTGGGTAGATGGGTGGGTAGGTGGGTAGATGGGTGGGTAGGTGGGTAGATGGGTGGGTAGGTGGGTAGATGGGTGGGTAGGTGGGTAGATGGGTGGGTAGGTGGGTAGATGGGTGGGTAGGTGGGTAGATGGGTGGGTAGGTGGGTAGATGGGTGGGTAGGTGGGTAGGTGGGTGGGTAGGTGGGTAGGTGGGTGGGTAGGTGGGTAGGTGGGTGGGTAGGTGGGTAGGTGGGTGGTGGGTAGGTGGGTAGGTGGGTGGGTGGGTGGGTAGGTGGGTGATGGGTGGGGGTGGGTAGATGGGTGGGTAGGTGGGTAGATGGGTGGGTAGGTGGGTAGATAGATAGGTGGGTAGGTGGGTAGATAGGTAGGTGGGTGGGTAGGTGGATAGATAGGTAGGTGGGTGGGTAGGTGGATAGATAGGTAGGTGGGTGGGTAGGTAGGTAGGTAGATAGGTAGATAAAATTAAATCAAACGAAATAAAGAAAGAAAGAAAGAAATAATCGATTAAAGTGAACGATTAAATACATATCTCATATGCTAAGAATATTCTCAATAAATATGCTTGGATTATATAAATATTGAATTCTGTAAGTCACACATTTTAATTTCAAGATAATGCAAGGGGCGTTAAAGTACATTAGAGCTTCTCTGCTGTTTTTTTCCTTGCTGCTGGAGGCCACAAAATGAATTAAGTGTCTGGAACAAACGAATCTTTGTAATTGGCTTCTCGGAGGATTTCTTGGAGCTGGCCTCCGGATCGAACACCCAGCGAATAGACATGCCGCTGGGGGATCTTAATTAATCCCCGTGTCGCACTGCAATTCAATTATGTCCCTCAGACTGTCGTCTTTGTTACACACCGCAGTTAGCTCCGTTATTATAATCTCCTTGGATACGGAGTCCGTCGAGGACAACTGACTGCAGCCATTCAGTTCAAATGCCCTCTTATTTTCTCCTGTTCTAAATGTCACAGTCTCGTTTCAATTTATATCCTTGCTTCCATTTCATACTTGAGTTGTGTCACCAATATATTTTCATTTTTGGTTCTTTTCTTTAGCAACATGTAAAAACAGAACTTCCTCCTTTTCCTCTCTCTTTATGCGACATATAAACTCGAGGTATTGAGATGTTGCAAGAAACAGATTCATTATTTTCACCTAGAAACACGTTTTCACCATTTCTGATATGAAAAAGTACCATTCATAAGTCCGACTTCGACCAATCCATCGCTCTGGAAACTTTTCTTACATGTATTTTCTCAAATCACTGAGGGGCCATCCTACTGTGAACTCAAGTTGGAAACGTCTCCCCAGGATTCAGTATGTTCATAAACTTTTCGATGTCATGTACAGGGACAGCATTTTATTTTTACTAACATTTTTAATATTAACCTGTCTATACCTTTCGATCCACGATTAACAACCGGAAACACCGTTTTCTACCCCCTTCCACGACTGGAGTTCGATGATACTGGCGTAAAATACAAATCACTTCACTAGGTATAGGAGGGAAGAAAAGTAGTTCCTCCATTTACGTAAACTAGGAAATATCGCGATTTTGAGTTCGATAATTTTCATTAGGATTTTGTTTAATCAAAATACAGTACAGTATTATCAATGAGTGTTTTTACTCATGAACTGAGCTGTCCATGCGGACGTATTCATTATGCAGTGTATATTATACTGTCTACAGCACATTAGCGTACACTATAGAGAATGAAGTTAAATTGAAAAATAACCATAATATGAATATTTAAACATTTTTTTGAAAATGGTGGCCGTTCATTTCGATAGAGGCTTCAATTCTAATGTGTATGTTATCGCACTATAGACTATTGTACGTAATTCCAATTACCAGGTTCGTACTTCGTACCAGTAACTCATGTTGAAATAATTCTGTACCTACTCTATAAAAGAGTACCTTACATACTGTAAATGCAATCTTCACTTCTGTCCCATTCGAAAAGATAAAATTACTCAGACATGCTATCTACTGTCCGACCAAGTGGTTACTCGCAGCGTCGTAGAAAGGGAGGAAATCACGTGACAGTTAATTACTTAACGAGGCCCTTTTATTTAAGTTATTTTAAACAATTGTATGGGTATAATATTGCGTAGACATCCAATTCCTAACAGAAATTTATGTTCTCAGAAAAGAGCTAAGACAGCCCAGCCACTAGCATTTACAGAGAGGCGAATAGAAGCAGGTGGGGGAAACCGGGATGCGACGTAGGCAAATGGAAAATGATGCAATATTGAAAGCTCTTTCGTCACTGGAAAACGCGAACGTATTTTTGGAACGTACTGTTTACTATGACTGTATATGCGGTCTTGGATCTGTGTGGAGGACAGTTGAACTTCATTAGTAGAAGGGGTGGGAGTGAAGTACATTAAAAAACTCAGATGCAATAAAAATTGAAGTAAAAATAAAATGATGTTCCTGTATCTCCATCACTTGTTACAACTTTGTGAAAAAAAAAAAGAGTCCAGTCACTCATTCTACAGGCCACATCTTACTGTGACACGATCATTTTTCTGTTCTTTACTGTACTGACATCAGTGTAGGTTCTCAGAGGACAAATAACGATTCTTATCCGCCATATTGCACTTTCAAAACTGTGTTAAGCAGTCATCATCATCCTCACTCTTTTCTGCCATAAATAGAGTTTGTAAGGGCACCACTTCTGGATAGCAATGATGCGATGAATGTTGCATTTAATACTAATCAGCGTGAAGACGGCACAAATATTTCTGAGACGTATGCCAAGATTTCAGTACCTGTACCGGTACTCTTTTGAGGGCTTTGAGCCACCTTCACGTGTTTTGTAGGTCATAGATCATGTTTGATTAAATTTTGTGATTAGTTGTCCTACGGCATTATGCGAAATTGGTTTCCACTCTGTATGTTAGCGGTTAAACCGACTACTCTATCGTTTCTTTCTTACAGCGCTGGCCGTCATGAGCATAATCTCGATATGGGCTATTCCATATGAAATCGATCAGTAAAAAACCTCGCATTTTTTAATACTCTAATTTTTTCCTTATTTAAACAAGGTGCTGAGGAGAGTGCATTTTCAAAAATATACTATCGAAAGTCAAACGGTTTTCGTATTATTGAGCGACAAATTTAGCGTATTTTATAAAAACAAGCCTCTTTCAGCGCTCAAAACTCTGGAACCATTTACTGCAGAACATTGAAGGGGAGCTCATTTTGAAGCTGACATTTGGTAGGTTATGTTAAGAAGTAATCCTTATTTTTATTGTATACAGATTGTATACTGATTTTACTTACTTTTAGGCATTTTACCCATTTGTAAAAATGTAAAAAATATTGAGAAAAAACCTTGCATTATTAAGAGGGATTCGGCATTGTTTGCTTAGTGGTACGGCAATAAGTTTCGAGGGTATTAAATAAATTATTTTCACACGCCTAGACTTGAACGGCGCAGTACCGCACACACTGGCCGAGAGCTGAAGATAAGCGAGCATTGGGCGTCATTTTACTCCTGTGTTTATGAAACCTTGTGATAAAGCTAGCCCAGCTATGCGCTACTAGACGAAACATCACGTGTTTGTCTCCTGGCCTTGCTTGTCTCGGCTAGCTCCTGCCTCACAGTCAGCTGGTTAATTCACGCGCGTAATATTTATTTTCTTTATTTGCTATTTTCAATACTTTCTTATCAACGGTGCACCAGTAAAAAATATGTGCTTATTTGTACTTTCAATGCGGAATCTAACCATATATTTTTAAAATGTTTTTGTTGGGCAAAGGCGTCTTAATGAAGAAAAATCTAAATTTCTCCATTTCCATAAAAAGTAAGAAAAACTGTTTACATGTCAATATAGACTATAATTTCTCAGCATCAAAATAAACCATGATTTTGATCATTGGGTTTCGGAGCCACAACAGTTTAAAGTTGCTAATTTTATGAAAATACGATAAATTTAAATATATTTAATTTAAACACTATGAAGTTCTGATGCCTCAAACTTTGCACAAAGCATTGTATCATAGTTGTCAGCGGACAGAAAAGTTTCGTTGTATTTAAAAATTGCAAGGTCAATTTTCTCTATATTTCTGTCGATTTGAGATGGAATAGCCCACATGTTCGTCTTAAATCAACATTTTTTTTCAGTAGTAAGAAAACGTAAATACATATCATCTGCTGTTTAGTGTATAGTCGACAACTTCTGGGAAATCCTGTAGATGAAAGTATATAGATTACCTTGTTCTTGCACCTCTGGTACTCCGTAAAATATTATTGACATCGAAGAAAACAGTTCTAATATTGCAATACACTCACGTATATCCATGGAAATATTTCCCTATGGGCGAGTATATTCTACAGCAGTGCAAGTTGGTAGGATGCGCAATTAACATTTGTTGTCCCCAAGAGTCGTAAGGCACAGAGCTTTGTCAGAATTCGGATTGCTTGCGTGTGTCCTAACGCTTAAGATGAGAAGTTATGCATTGTCTATTCCTAATAATTCATGCAACACCTAAGTATAAGGACTAGAAATACATAGATTAAGTAAATTAGTACCCGTGAGTAGTGCTACAGGTTACAGCTACGTGACGTGCTACAAACGTTTTTAGTGAAGGCAGCATGTTGTGTACTGTTCATTATTAGGGGAGAGTCGGGTAGTATCGGACGTCGGGTAATATCGGACAGTTCGTTTCTTTCATCTATGGCAGTACCTGAATGACATGGTTACGTTTCTCTATGCGACATCACAGAAACGTAACCATGTCAATCAGGTACTATCATCGTGTGGTAGATCAAAGAAACTCACTGTCCGATATTACCCGATGTCCGATACTACCCGACTCTCCCCTACAAGTAACAGAGCTCAGCGTGTTTCAACGTGGTATGATGATAGAGTGCCACCGAATTAGTAAGTCTATTAGAAAGATTTCAGCCCTTCTGAATCTGTCAAATCAACGATTTCGAAAGTTGTTATGAAGTGGAAATGT
This sequence comes from Periplaneta americana, assembly GCA_025594305.2. NCBI lineage: Eukaryota > Metazoa > Arthropoda > Insecta > Blattodea > Blattidae > Periplaneta > Periplaneta americana. The sequence goes on along the minus strand of JAJSOF020000025.1, from coordinate 19,016,576 downwards.
TATGGTACTATCACAAGTAAGCCACGACCAGATAGAAAGGAATAGTCGATCTTTAAAGAGGGTGGTGCGTAAAAGTCGTAGCTTTTCGTCTTGAAAAAATCACCCGAGAATTCAATTGGACAAAAATTGGACTCACAATTGGACAAAAATTGCAAGGTACCACAACAAGACCTATTAGAACTTAAATACCTGATGAAGTATAAAAAAGGTTACTAATAATATTTTTTAGAGTTCACTTTTTACTTTAAATTAAATTTTCCAAAATTTGAAAATATTCATACATATTATTTCATACTCCACAACCATTAGAGATAGAATTATGAAATTTTGTACGCTGATTTAACGTGCATTTACGCAAAAGGTAGACTACAATAATGCCCATTTCTTTGAAAATAAGAAAAATTAATCACAAAACATTATATAAATTTTAACATATTTTATGTAGGACAAATTATAAATTAATTGTATTAAAATAAACAACTCTACATGCCTGAGAATAGTCTACTTTTCATAAATAAGTGTTTATAACATACAGTAAAAATAATAAAGATGTCAGAGAGACCTTAATGTTATGGTTACCAAATGATGTAACTTCAGAATTTTTTGTTTTTTTTTTTTCATACTTTGATAAAACTGGGTTGAAAAATATTATTAGTAACTTTTTTATACTTTTATCAGATATCAAAGTTCTATTAAGTCTTGTTGTGGCACCTTGTAATATTTGTCCAATTGTGAGTTCATTTCCTTATAAAATTTTAGAAATTGAGAACCTGCATTTTCTCATAATATTTGTGGTCGTTCACGTACATATACCCTTAAATCAGCACCATGACTATCCGTCGTGAGTTGATGAAAATTGATTATCATGGCCGAGCAGCTGCCCATAAACCAAACATTTCCCCTATACAGTAAATGCTAAGCGTCGTCTGAAGACGTGTAAAGAGCACCGCCACTGGACAGTGGAACATCGAAAATCTGTAATTTTTTAGCGGCGAGTCATGCTATACGTTGTGGCAGTTCCGATGGACGAAGGACGTAGGTGTGGCGAATGCAGGGAAACGACATCTGCCGGCCTGTATTGTGCCAACCATGAAGTTTGGAGGAGGTGGCGTTACAGAATGGGGCTATTTCTCATGGCATGGACTTGGTCCCCTTGTAAGACTGAATGGCAGTCTCTTTACCACAAGTTATGAAGACATTCTGAGTGGTTATTATTTCACTGCGTACCATAGAGAACCAGTTTGGTGATGACCACTGTTTGTATAGACCCAGGAACAAAATTCGGGCCACCTGAATTTTCCAAGTTTCAGTTATAACACAGTCTAGTATACAGGATGTTTCCGAGGTGGTGTTACAAACTTTCAGGGATGATGGCGGAGGGCACATGTATCAATTTGAGATAAGGAACTATGAACTATTAACTAAACACTGAAATACAAACTATGTAGCAGAATTAAGCTAAAATACATAGAATGTTAATATATTTCAAATAATGTTACATAATAGAAAGATATTATTATGAGACAATTTTGAAAATACAGAACTATCACGATGCATGTCTAAAGGAAGGAGTAACAATGTAGACAGTGATATTTTAAATCAGTATGATTGGAGTGAAATGCTAATAAGGTTATCTTTTAAGCTGTTCTTAAAGGTGTTTGTTGTCTTGCAGCCCCTAATACTTTGTGACAAGGAATTCCATTGACGCGAGGTGGATATTGTAAAAGATGATGAATAACAAGATGTTCTATGAAGAGGTATACTTAGCGTGCCACAGATAAGTGATCTGGTATTTACGTCGTGGTTAGAGTATAGATAAGAGAAACGAGACGAAAGGTAATTTGGTGTTGAAGAGTGCAGAATTCGAAAGAGTAAAGACAAAGTGTGTAAAGTTCTACGTTCTTTAAGTCGGAGCCACGAGAGACTTGCGAAGGACGGTGATATGTGATCATATCGTCGGATGTTGCACACGTATCTGACGCACATATTCTGAGCTCGCTGTAACTTGACTGACAGTTCAGAACTTAGGTCACTTAACAAAACATCACAATAATCGAAGTGCGGCATTACTAGGGTTTGCACTAGGGTAAGTTTTAGTTGCTGGGGCAAGAAGTTTCTCAAGCGACTCAAACAGTGAATGGAGGAACAGATTTTTTTATCGTTTCTTTAACTTGAAAATTCCAACTTAGATTATTATCAAAAAAGAAGCCAAGATTTTTTACGACAGATGAATTTTGTGCCAACAATGAAGTTTGGAGGAAGTGGCGTTACAGAATGGGACTGTTTCTCATGGCATGGACTTGGTCCCTTTGTAAAACTGGATGGCAATCTCTTTACCACAAGTTATGAAGACATTCTGAGTTGTTATTATTTTACTGCCTACCATAGAGGACCAGTTTGGTGATGACCACTGTTTGTACAGACCCAGGAACAAAATTCGGGCCACCTGAATTTTCCAAGTTTCAGTTATAACACAGTCTAGTATACAGGGTGTTTCCGAGGTGGTGTTACAAACTTTCAGGGATGATGGCGGAGGGCACATGTATCAATTTGAGATAAGGAACCATGAACTATTAACTAAACACTGAAATACAAACTATCTAGCAGAATTAAGCTAAAATACATAGAATGTTAATATATTTCAAATAATGTTACATAATAGAAAGAGATTATTATGAGACAATTTTGAAAATACAGAACTATCAGGATGCATGTCTAAAGGAAGGAGTAACAATGTAGATAGTGAGAGTTTAAATCAGTATGATTGGAGTGAAATGGTAAGAAGGTTATCTTTTAAGCTGTTTTTAAAAGTGTTTATTGTATTGCAGCCCCTAATGCTTTGTGACAGGGAATTCCATTGTCGCGAGATGGATACTGTAAAAGATGATGAATAACGAGATGTTCTATGAAGAGGTATACTTAGCGTGCCACAGATAAGTGATCTGGTATTTACGTCGTGATTAGAGTATAGATAAGAGAAACGAGTCGAAAGGTAATTTGGTGTTGAGGTGTTCAGAATTCGAAAGAGTAAAGACAAAGAGTGTGAAGTTCTACGTTTTTAAAGTCGGAGCCACGAAAGACTTGCGAAGAACGGTGATATGTGATCATATCGTCGGATGTTGCACACGTATCTGACGCACTGGAATACTGTAAGTAGACAACGTAAACAACGTCAGATGAATACAGAATGTACAAGGCGTACAGATAAATACACATAAATAAGGTGTACAGAGGAATAAAATTATTTCATTTCCACAGAACTATTTTTGCTTGTAACTTTCGACTCGGTCATTTCCGGACCAGGGTTCCTTATCTCAAATTGATAATACATGTGCTCTTCATCATCATCCCTGAAAGTTTGTAACACTACCTCGGAAACACCCTGATATATATTGTCACGAAGCTCAATACGTAGTAAATATGCATCCATAGATGGTTGCTAACCACTAGGATCGCTACTATCGCCTCATTACAGACAATGCGAAATAGTACCTGCACTGTCTATTGTTCCTAGCAACCTCAACATGGCATGACAACGCTCTTTCCCATAAAGCGCAGTATGTAGGAAAATGTTTTGGATACAATAACGCTCGGGAAATGAACATTCCGGCCCAGACTCCCGAACATCTTTTCATTAAATTGATATAGACAATCACTAAATATTAAAACAACCCAATTTAAAACGATTAAATATAGGCTACTATCACCAATGTATTACAGCTTGTATATATTTAATATTGCAATTGATAAGTTTTCTAGCGTCGATGAAATTGAAGATAGCGAGTAGTATTTGGCTAGATGAGTCAGAGGACTCTCCACCGGATTTTTTTTGTTTCCTTACAGTTGTGAAAAACATCGGAACATCACAAGTAGATAACCAGCCTAGGCGGGATTCAAACCCACGTCCGGACGCGGTCTCGGATCAGTTGGGAAACTCGCTATCGTCAAAACTATACCGGTTGCAACTATCTTATTAACTGCAACGTTTATTCAAATATATTATGGTGACTATTCAACTTATAGGATGAATTTGCGATATTCGCCAATAACGTTTCAGAACCGCCTTAAAATCAACCAATCACAGTTGTGTTTCTTGGTAAGATCACAGTGTAGTATATTTAGTCAAGAAGCTTAATATGTAAGGAATATGCATCCATAGAAAGTTGTCAACCACTAGGATCGCTGCTATCGCCTCATCACAGACAATGCGAAATAGTACAGACACAGTCTATTGTTCCTAATACTCTCATCAACTGAAACTTCGTGACTGTATATATTAGACTGTGGTAAGACGCTTTGTAAGGAAGCGTCTTATCTGATAAGATCCCTGGTACAATACATCAGTGTCAATTACAGAAGATAAAAAAATGCCAACAAAACTAAACTTTGAAAATTGCATTTTCAAACCTGTAACTTCAAGTAATAAACAAATGTCTGTAAAATTCTTTCGTGTTTTTATTCTGTTAATGTAACATTCCAGCTTATCTTACTTTTGAGGTTAAGTATTGTTGTTTCGTATTTCCGCTCTGAGTAGTTGGCAACAGTATTCAGTATGCCTTGATAGACAGCAGTTTGTTTTTGAACTTCATTACAAGGAAACATAATAATGTATTATTGCTGTGTTTTATAATAATTATTATAATTTACGTAAGTAATTCGGTTATGCAAGTTATTTAATTTTATTCGTTGAATAATCTCATTAAATTGTACACGTGATTTCATCTTATTAGCATAATTTCACTCGCCCTTCAAGCTCGTGAAATTATAAGATGAAAAACAGCACTCGTGCAATTACTACAGTACAACATTGAAAGAGTGATTATAGCAAATACCTTACTATAATAATATCGGACACCTGTATACTAGCAGCATTGGCGTGAGTGCGAAATATCGCGGACTTGACATCTAGCGGAGCGGCGTGGAATTACGTCCACAAATACAAATATTAACATAGTGGAAATCAGACTATTGTTTAAAACGTGAGTTACTAATGTGGAATAATATATGAAACACTTAAGAAATGTTGAATAGTGCCTATTTAATGTAACAGTATTTTATATCAGAGCTGCATATTATGAGAAATATTGCATGCTTCATATTATTTTCAATTAATTGTAGCGTGTTGCTTCTTTGCTTTAGTGAGACAAAATTAATTCTGACATGGAGAATGAATTTACAATAACGCTTTATACATACCCATTGCTGACAGCTGCAAAGATGAAAATGGTAGTATTCTGATGCTTGTAATAATAAGTAAAGGCATGTAGACAACAATAAAACTTAATTTGCTAAAACCTTAAAATTTCCAATACATTTTAACTTCTATTCATTTATTAGGCCTAAATAAAATGCTACTTTTTATTGTTTAATCAACACAGAGAGAAAGACATTAGGCCTAATAAAGAATGTTGTTGACTCACGTTTTATGAACTGTCGGAAATCGAAAGTACGATTTGGAGCAATTTGTAATGCTGTAATTGTAGCAATTATAAACAGAACACATACACCCTGACATTTTAACACAGCACTAATTAATAAAACTATTAACTAGCCGACCAACAATATACATTGCCGTACAGTTAATTACAGCTTGTTTCGCGAGTATCTCCACATCGGCCGCCTAGGTAGCAGCACCAGCGTCGTTCGCGCGCAGAACTGCTAGCTGTCCGGTATTATTATAGTAAGGTATTTGATTATAGCACATTCTAGTACATACAGTCACGAAGCTTGAGTTGTTGAGGGTACTAGGAACAATAAACTGTGCCGGTACTATTTCGCATTGTCTGTGATGAGGCGATACTAGCGATCCTACTGGTTAGCAACCATATATGGATGCATATTATAGTAAGGTATTTGATTATGGCACAGTCTAGTACATACAGTCACAATAAACTGAAGCATTGTCTGTGAGTTGTTGAGGGTACATAGTAAGAACAATAAACTCACGAAGCTGCCAATAAACTGGTACTATTTCGCATTGTCTGTGATGAGGCGATACTAGCGATCCTACTGGTTAGCAACTATATATGGATGCATATTATAGTAAGGTATTTGATTATGGCACAGTCTAGTACATACAGTCACGAAGCTTGAGTTGTTGAGGGTACTAGGAACAATAAACTGTGCCGGTACTATTTCGCATTGTCTGTGATGAGGCGATATACTCCTAGCGATATTATAGTAAGGTATTTGATTATGGCCTACTGGTTAGCAACTATATATGGATGCATATTATAGTAAGGTATTTGATTATGGCACAGTCTAGTACATACAGTCACGAAGCTTGAGTTGTTGAGGGTACTAGGAACAATAAACTGTGCCGGTACTATTTCGCATTGTCTGTGATGAGGCGATACTAGCGATCCTACTGGTTAGCAACTATATATGGATGCATATTATAGTAAGGTATTTGATTATAGCACAGTCTAGTACATACAGTCACGAAGCTTGAGTTGTTGAGGGTACTAGGAACAATAAACTGTGCCGGTACTATTTCGCATTGTCTGTGATGAGGCGATACTAGCGATCCTACTGGTTAGCAACTATATATGGATGCATATTATAGTAAGGTATTTGATTATGGCACAGTCTAGTACATACAGTCACGAAGCTTGAGTTGTTGAGGGTACTAGGAACAATAAACTGTGCCGGTACTATTTCGCATTGTCTGTGATGAGGCGATACTAGCGATCCTACTGGTTAGCAACTATCTATGGATGCATATTATAGTAAGGTATTTGATTATAGCACATTCTAGTACATACAGTCACGAAGCTTGAGTTGTTGAGGGTACTAGGAACAATAAACTGTACCGGTACTATTTCGCATTGTCTGTGATGAGGCGATACTAGCGATCCTACTGGTTAGCAACTATCTATGGATGCATATTATAGTAAGGTATTTGATTATAGCACAATCTAGTACATACAGTCACGAAGCTTGAGTTGTTGAGGGTACTAGGAACAATAAACTGTGCCGGTACTATTTCGCATTGTCTGTGATGAGGCGATACTAGCGATCCTACTGGTTAGCAACTATCTATGGATGCATATTATAGTAAGGTATTTGATTATAGCACAATCTAGTACATACAGTCACGAAGCTTGAGTTGTTGAGGGTACTAGGAACAATAAACTGTGTCGGTACTATTTCGCATTGTCTGTGATGAGGCGATACTAGCGATCCTACTGGTTAGCAACTATCTATGGATGCATATTATAGTAAGGTATTTGATTATGGCACAGTCTAGTACATACAGTCACGAAGCTTGAGTTGTTGAGGGTACTAGGAACAATAAACTGTGCCGGTACTATTTCGCATTGTCTGTGATGAGGCGATACTAGCGATCCTACTGGTTAGCAACTATATATGGATGCATATTATAGTAAGGTATTTGATTATGGCACAGTCTAGTACATACAGTCACGAAGCTTGAGTTGTTGAGGGTACGAGGAACAATAAACTGTGCCGATACTATTTCGCATTGTCTGTGATGAGGCGATACTAGCGATCCTACTGGTTAGCAACTATCTATGGATGCATATTTCCTACGTATTGAGCTTCGTGACTGTACATACTAGACTGTGATTATAGTATGGGTTTATGAAATAAACCAAACATTCGGAAAACATACTTCTGTTGTTGCTCTATTTTATTTTTATTCCTTTTTTTTTTTTTTTTTTTTTGCTCCGCACGAAATTCCCAGAATTTACCAGGATACTACGCTAGCTCTGCGATGAGATGTATGCAGTTGTCGGAGTTGCTAAGAAGGATGAACTTACAGCGGTGTTCTTGATAATGTCACGCTAGACGTTAATCCGTTAATAAATTCAGCAAATGAAAAATGTGATGCCTCGATTTCCGTAAAGGAATTACAAATTCCTGCCGCAGAGGTAGCGCGGTGTTGCAGGATTGGAGCAGCGAACAACTCAATCCAAACCGAACAGCAGGAAACCCTGATCGAAAATTCAAATGAGAACGAAAAGCCCTAGGGCTGAGGGGGAGTAGAATGGTTGTCAGATGCACGCACTCCACGCACGCACCGAGACACTGCGTACCAAAACGCACGCAAGTTGAATGTTGCACATGATGGCCCATTACACCCACTTATTGATTGTTGGGTCGTTTAGCGCTGTTGTATCAAGAGCAAAAAGATTCAGTATCAAACCTTCGCCCACAAGTTTAACAGCGTATGCCCACACTTCTAGCCTGCGTAAGGGTCATTCCATGTCAACTGGCCTTGTACCTAAAAACATTATTTTCCATAAATAGTAATATGCGTTACAAGAGCGGTGAAAAAGCGAAACGTAGTTGAGCTTTTTAATTTCCGAGAACATGAAAACAAACATACCGCTCGTGTATCGTACATTGTTTTGTGCGAAGATCGTTTATTACATACCTGAATGACGAATTTCTAATTAGTTGCAATCAAATCTTCATCTTGGTTTCTGTTCAATGACGGGAAATTTGCAAAACAAAAATATCTATCTTCAACATTGTTGCTTTAAAATGTTTTCTGTGTTTACTATACTCCAGCAGGCCGTGATATAAGTCTGTCTTTTTTTCCCCCCAGTCCATAAATGCGAACTTAAAACAAACGGTAAGGTTATGTAATGACTTATTTTTCATTTTAATATTTTAACAATATTATTTATATAACATATTGCAGTAATAACATCGGCATCTGGAATCTTGTTGATTTTTTCACGGCTTCCTTAATGTTACTTGCATCACCAATCCAGTAACTTTAGTGGAGTTGTAGAGTTTACTTAATTTTTGCAAATATTTAAAAACAATAATTAACATTGCAATTTAGGTGAAATTGCAGTGGTAAGTTTCCAATTTATAATTATTACTATGTTAAACGTCTCTAAAAATAATATGTTAAAAGCCTAAAGCAGTAAAATGAATGTCACTTAAGCGGTAAGAAGAGGGAAATTGTTATGTGTGTTCAGTTGGGAATACTGAATGTGGAATTTTAGACTTACCGCGGATTGGTTTTGTGCGGAAACCAAGCAAATACGCACGATCTCGCACAAAAGTCTATTTCAGTATGTTAAATGCGCAACATAGTCCAGGAGACATGGCTATATAGCATTTTAAAATAAAAGTCTACATGTTATCATAAACAGCACAGTTAAACTTTGTTAATCTTGGTTTAATTCCTATGTTGGCTATAGTGGGAGTTCATGAATCTGGCCAAAGAAGGAATATATATCTATGGAGAAAGCTGTTGTTATGTAACCGCGTTCACTACATCGTATCGCACGCATCGCCTCTCGGCAAATCCGTCCACGTTTCTCGGATGGGCAACTTTTCCGATGCGTGCGATCATGGCCTATTTTAATAAATCAATTTTAATTGGTCAACTGTTACTATTATGTTATGCCATGTTCAGTGTCGCGCCCCAAAATGGCAGACGGAAAACTTATTTCGCGTGTAGAAAATTGCGAAGAATTATATAATTTGAGGCGTTCCCATTACAGTAATCAAGTCGTTTCTTGCAAATATATTATGTAACCAATATTTCTTTCGTTTCTTCCTCTTCAATTAAGACGCATGAAGAAATTACAAATTCTTATTCGCTAACAGACGTAATTAATAGACCTAACCTCAACTCCTCTGCTTTCAGTAATGTCAAAATCGTACGACGTCATGTTTCAAACAGCTGATAGGGGAATCCGATGAGGTGAAGCCGTTACAGTGAACGCACTGCACTTAAAATATCCGTTGCGTGCGATTCGTACGAGGAGTGCGATACGATGTAGTGAACGCTTACCTTAAGGCATCCTGCCTAGGACTCGCGTTACGGAATGCGCGATGGTTGGAGTCCTCATGCGGGGAGAAATTTTCTCATGAAATTTCGGCCAGTGTATGGGACATGTGCCCATCCAGCATCGTGATGCACTTGGGGAGCTACGATAGTAGCGAAAATCTGGTTTCGCAAATCGGCTATAACGGCTGGGGGAGAATCTTCGTGCTAACCACACGATACCTCCATTCTGATTGGATGATTGTCCACCGCTCCTTCAGCATGTGGGCGTGAGGCCAGCAGCCGGCTGGTCGATCTTGGCCCTTCATGGGCTGTAACGCATGGATTTACTTTTTACTTATGGAGAGTCTGTTTTTCTTGACGTCTAAAGGTACGTTTTCCTCGGTGCGACTACCACGATGATAGTTCAACGATGATCGTGCAACGATAATCGTTGAGCACTATTTCTTTGTATTTCCTATGGAGCTGTTTTCTTACGAGCGACTGCCTAGAGTCGTTGACGACGATCGTACGTCTTGAATAGTCGTTCAGGAAAAGGTTGAATATAGTCGCTAACGTTTATTGTGAGAAAGACGTGTATCAAGGCTCCTTCATTTTCTGACGCGGATGATGAAATTCTTCTCGAGGAAGTGGCGAATCATCCCTCACTGTGACAGCTGTCACATGCGTCCTTCAAGGATCAAAGGGTCAAGGACAATATATGAGCTGAGTTTGTCAATAAAGTTGGAAAATTAAGTTATTAATTAAGGGAACCAGGTAGTGATTAGGGGTCAAAAATCCGATTTTTTATTTTGTGTTTTAAAATAAAGTACAAAACTGCTCTTTAAAACAATATAAATTGTTGGGGTATTTCTGCACATAAGCCTTTTAAATGACCTCTTTAAATTTGGCTGTGGTTATAATTCATACATTCTTCTTCTTTTTTTATTTCAATACAGTTTTCCATAAGTTGACATTTTTCAAACTTCAGTGCATTTTTCTCTGAAATTACTCAATCAATTTACATGAAATTTTTACATCATTTTCTGCAGCCTGTGTTCTACATAGTAGACCTACGGGTTTAAGAATATCACACACATAACAGTAGGAAACAAACATATATGCATTGAAAAAATTGTAAAAAATGTTTAACAAAGTTCAATATTTTTTTCTGTTTCACTAGGGGTGAAATATTTAACTAAACAGTGCTTTAGAATTTACAATACACATTACTAGATAACTTAAAAAAATACAAGGTATATGAGTGAGGATTGTAGCAAGTAATGTGCACCTGAAGAATGAGGTACACTTAGCAAAGTGGGAAAACAGGTTATCAGTTAGGGCCTTTCTTTTGCACTCAGATACGAAACAAATTAGTTGTCTTTTATAACACTGAATTCAGAATGATTGATTGTATATGCCTGAAAATTTTTATTCCATTCTGAGCACTGGAAGCCTAGAAATATTCAACTAAACTTTTGTATTTAAATTTTTTAATTGCACAGTATCACTACCCAGTTCCCTTAAGTTATTTAAATGTTTGATACAGTCGTCTTCCATCTCCTTAATCAAAGGCATTTAAATAATCTTTTACGTCTACTCATTAAACTCATTCTCTTAAACACAACCTTCCTCTAGAACGATGCGATTGCGAATGAAAACACTCGACTAGTGAAAATCAACCAATCGTAGACGCTCCGAGCAAAATGGTATATTTTATAACCAACGATTGTCGTTCAACGTTTCATCGTTCAATGATAATCGTTGAACGATCATCGCAAGAGTCGCACCGAGGAAAACGTACCTTTAGGATAAATTTTTATTATGATAGTAGAATACATTTATTCTAGAAAATGTGTCACTTTGTTATGGTAGTGAATAATTACTGTACATTTGTATGTAAAGTGGAAAAAGTCCAAACCCGCTGATTCTATATTGGTTAGAGTTGGGTCGATTCGTGAACGAATCGTTCATTCCAACGACTAATAATAAAGAATCGTAAGAATCGATTCGTGGTATCAACGAATCGTCGTTCAAAAGAATTGTAACGAATCGTCGTTCAAAAGAATAGTAACGAATTGACATGGTATCGTAACCCACGATTCTATTTACTTGCTTGATGTAACCTGTCAGCGGACATTTCCGAACCGTGCCGAATACTCCCGAGCGAGAGTGAAATCAAAATACTGCATTTGTTAAGTATGGAAAATAATGAACACAAACCTGAAATTTGCATAGTTAAATAGAGATGTAATGCAAAAAATGTGCTTCGTAATAAGGTTCAATTGATAAATTATAATTTAGAAACATTATCTTGGGTAATTTTGTAGACTAATGGAGGTCATGCTGAATGGTTCCAGCCAATGAGAAAGAGACAATCCAATGTCTCGCCTCTTATGCCATCTATGCGAGAGATGTAGAACGTTTTTGTTCTACGCGTGGTTTGCAAAGGAAAGTGCCCTGTAAGTCGTTCGTTGACGAATCGTTGGAATCGCAGAGTAGGAAGAATCGTGAACTCGTTGACGATTCAAAAGAATAGTTGGAATCGCAGACTGAGAAGAATCGTGAACGAATCGTTAGAATCAATTCGTAATGTATGATTGAATCGTTGGAATCGACTTCTGAAAAAGAATCGTGTTGCCCAACTCTAATATTGGTTAATCGCCTAGAAATAAATGTGAATTGCTGTTGTTAGCTGCATTTATGTTCTAAGTCGTGGGATGTGCCGACAGCTGTTTTTCTCATCTCCGTCAAAAGAAAACAATGGCATTCTTGGCTGCGCGAGATAAGGCACGGAACGTTCACAGACATATAAATCAGCATCACTTAATGGTGAACTTCACTGGCAAACAACACGTACAGCGCGGGAAGGGTCGCTTCTTCATCCCTCAGCATGACGGAACTTCGTGCAAGTCCAAGGTTCAGATCGGGGTTCATAAAAATATCCAAACATCTGTCAGTCAGTTCATTGAACATAATTCACTTTCTGGCAGAATATTGCAGTCGTTTCTTTATACTAAATAAAGTTGATTTTTGGGCTTACAGGGTGGAAGTGAAATAACTGCAGATTTTCAGAGCGAATAGCTCATGTTATATGTAACAAAGAAGTGTAGTATATTGGTGGAAAGTTCATAGTTTTCTGAGAAAAAAATATTTTCCCCCCAAATGTTTAACACCCTCTTATTCTATATATTATATTAATGTACCGAAGTACATATGATATTTCCATGCAGATATTCTGCGATATCATATGATGAAAGATGTCTATGAACGTAGGACCGAAGTCCACACATGTGCTGAAGTGCACTCGATATGAGTGACTAGTTGGCCGGGATCCGACGGAATAAGCGCCGTCTTAAATCACTAAGTGATTTACGCATATCATATATATTATATTAATGTACCGAAGTACATATGATATTTCCATGCAGATATTCTGCGTCATCATACTATGAAAGATGTCTATGAACGTAGGACCGAAGTCCACACATGTGCTGAAGTGCACTCGATATGAGTGACTAGTTGGCCGGGATCCGACGGAATAAGCGCCGTCTTAAATCACTAAGTGATTTACGCATATCATATATATTATATTAATGTACCGAAGTACATATGATATTTCTATGCAGATATTCTGCGTCATCATACGATGAAAGATGTCTATGAACGTAGGACCGAAGTCCACACATGTGCTGAAGTGCACTCGATATGAGTGACTAGTTGGCCGGGATCCGACGGAATAAGCGCCGTCTTAAATCACTAAGTGATTTACGCATATCATATATATTATATTAATGTACCGAAGTACATATGATATTTCCATGCAGATATTCTGCGTCATCATACGATGAAAGATGTCTATGAACGTAGGACCGAAGTCCACACATGTGCTGAAGTGCACTCGATATGAGTGACTAGTTGGCCGGGATCCGACGGAATAAGCGCCGTCTTAAATCACTAAGTGATTTACGCATATCATATATATTATATTAATGTACCGAAGTATATATGATATTTCCATGCAGATATTCTGCGATATCATATGATGAAAGATGTCTATGAACGTAGGACCGAAGTCCACATATGTGCTGAAGTGCACTCGATATGAGTGACTAGTTGGCCGGGATCCGACGGAATAAGCGCCGTCTTAAATCACTAAGTGATTTACGCATATCATATATATTATATTAATGTACCGAAGTACATATGATATTTCCATGCAGATATTCTGCGTCATCATACGGTGAAAGATGCCTATGAACGTAGGACCGAAGTCCACACGTGTGCTGAAGTGCACTCGATATGAGTGACTAGTTGGCCGGGATCCGACGGAATAAGCGCCGTCTTAAATCACTAAGTGATTTACGCATATCATATATATTATATTAATGTACCGAAGTACATATGATATTTCCATGCAGATATTCTGCGTCATCTATGACGTAGTGCAGAGGGCGGCCACTAGAGGGAACCCATGAGTTGGAGCTTAATCTGAGACGATTCTAACCGGCGTCGGAGTTGTATCCGGTGTGGCTTAGTGGATAAAGCATCAGCACGTAGAGCTGAAAACCCGGGTTCAAATCCCGGCGCCGGAGAGAATTTTTCTCCGTTCCATTACTCTTTCATCGTACCCTCTTATTCGGTAACTATTGCGAGTAGGATCGTGATTTTTATCCATATCGATAGATCTAATAAAGAATTATTTTATTATGAAGATTCGATAATTTAACATACACACAGATATACAAATACATAAGAAATAAAGCTGTGTTGGAAAGAGTGGGTGAAGAAGGAATGATGCTGAAACTGATCAGGAAGAAAAAAAGGAATTGGTTGGGTCACTGGTTGAGAAGAAACTGCCTACTGAAGGATGCATTGGAAGCAATGGTGGTGACAGAAGAAAATATCAAATGATAAACTACATTAAGATATATGGATTATATACCAAGACAAAAAGGAAGGTATAAAATAGAAAATATTCGAGAATTCTGGATTTGGAGTGAAAGATCTGCCCTTGGGCAGAAAAATATGAATGAATGAAATTTTCATTTACGCCATTCCATTGTGTATTTTCTTGATCGGTATGAACTTCTAACATTTCACGTTCCCGTTTTCACTGGATACATGGATCACTTCGAATTCTGCCGAGGACAAAAACCCTTACATTATATTTGTAACATGTTCCCATAATGCTTGTAACTAGAAGATGGGTCATCCCATGCAAAAAAAAAAAAAAAAAAAGTATGTTTTTGAACCATGATGTCTCAAAAGTTAAAAATACTTTAGTAGGTTATTCTGTATGTTGTAAATATGAATTTCAAGCAATATTATATTTGAATGATTTCAAGGGAAAAATTGTTCCGGGGCCGGGTATCGATCCCGGGACCTCTGGTTGAACGTACAAGCGCTCTCCCAACTGAGCTACCCGGGAACTCCACCCGACACCGTCTCAACTTTTCCCTTTATATCCACACAACTCGCGTGGGCTGACGAAACGCCAGAGACCCACATCGAGTGCACACAAACTCTGTGTGACTTGGAATTGTGGTTTCTCTGTTAACGTACACAGTGACGTATATATTATGCAACTCTAGTCTTTCAGGTGAAGCTTCCTGTAAAGCAGATTTGAATAATTTCAAGGGAAAAATTGTTCCGGGGCCGGGTATCGATCCCGGGACCTCTGGTTGAACGTACCAGCGCTCTGCCAACTGAGTTACCCGGGAACTCCACCCGACACCGTCTGGTACGTTCAACCAGAGGTCCCGGGATCGATACCCGGCCCCGGAACAATTTTTCCTTGAAATTATTCAAATCTGCTTTACAGGAAGCTTCACCTGAAAGACTAGATTTGCACAATATTATACTTATATCCTTCATAGTCTGGCAGCAATCAGCATTTAAAATATTGGTTTAGCAAAGAACAGGGTTTCATTCATTGAAGTTTTCTTACTGTGTAAAAGAAGATAGAAAAGTGATTTCAATGCAATTCGAAAAAGGAGAGCGTAGTTTATAAATGCCTTCAAAATGAATATATATATATATATATATATATATATATATATATATATATAATTTTTAAATAGTGACCCGTCATAAAATAATTAAAAAAATATAGAACACAAAATGCAATTCATTTTTACAGACAAAAAAACATGTGTTTAATTCTTTAGGGTGTATTGAGTCCACTGTGAAAATTTCAGAATGTTGACTCAAATATCAGTCAGTTTTAATAAAAATAACTCATCGGAACAAAAGAGCTCAGCATGTAGGCTGTCCCGTCGTACAGAATGTCGTCATTGCCGCGCGATCAAGGTCGGGGAGAGGTACACACAGTGTTTCTTTGATATTACTCATCGTTATGACGTCTCGCGAACACTGCGATCGCCACACATAGCAAGCGATTTTCAACCGTCATAACAAAAATTTATAAATATATCAATTTAATTATCCATAAGTTTTTTTTAGATACCGTCATATAATTTGGGAGATGGATTAAGAATAAGTTTTTCTTCAATACGAATGAAATTTGCGTGAATTTACGTTGTTGCATTTCTTTTTTTTATGAGGTGTTGTTATGAACATCCCTTAATATTATTCGAATTAGTCTTTAAGGGTGCTATTCATAGACATTTCGCTAGCTCGCGCTATGAGCGTGCTAAACTAGCCCTGGCTATCGACTGGTTTTTGTACAGGATTCTCATATCGCTAGCACTTGTTTATGATTACGAAAAACGTTAGTTCGCTGATCATCCACCGGAAGCCGAGCTAAGAATGTCTATGAATACGGCCCTAAGGTATTAAAATATGATTATTCAGGTTTAAATGGCGTCTTTTTAGTTTCGACGACTCTTCATATAGGGTGTCTAGTATAATTTAAATTATGGATAACATGTAACTGCCACTCATTTTTCAGTTATCCGTATGACTAAAATATTAATGATATGGCAGTCAAAGTTGGCAGTGTAATTTATTTTTATAATAACACTAGCTTAAATTACCCGGCGGGAACTATATAAAACCAAAACGAACCATATTTACTTGTGTTTTCTCCTCCCTAGTGACAAATATTAAAGAAAGTGCCACTAATATCCAAAGAAACTGACTAATCGAAATAATTCCATCTCACCTATGAATAGAGTTTTAACAACATTAAGACCTTATGCTACAGGGATATTTAAGATATTTAACATTGTGATTGATGATAATATTTATCGTACCACGGCATTATGCATTATTAAGCCTTTCTGCCCACAATATATTCAATTTCCTTCAAGGCCAAACTACAATCTGTAACGGATGGATTCTATCAAATACATGGATTTCAGGGTGTCTTGCAGTAACGGAGACTATACTCATCAGAATTCACTCTCCTGGAGAAGGCAATGTAGAACACTACCACAACAGAAAATCATATTTTTCTATAAACGGCCAAGTCATTAGTGACCATAACTTATTAATAAGAGACGGGTTAACAGTAACAGTAAAATAGGCTCTATTTTATTATTGCAATATTATAATATTGTAATATTATCACAAATATTACTATAACTTATAATAATTGCTTAAAATCGAATGGCTATAATAGCAATACGTGGGATAAAAACATTATCTTCTTTCGTTTTTCCAGTTAATATTGCCACTCATATTACGTTTCGCAGGAGTTTTTGACACAAATTCTTGTTAGTGCATAATTTTGGTGAGTCAATATTCCGCAATAGTAGGTCTACTATGGCTAGTCAATATTAAGTAAATTATGTGGTAGCAATCCTTGTAGTTTGAAGGAATTCTAGAATTCAATTGGATAAAACAGTCTGCTCACTATCTACAAAACTGCATCGAGGAATTCATAATACTGTCCTGGACTGCGTAAAGATTCTTATTGCATGAATTATCTAGTTTTAGCCTTCATGATGTGTAACAACAATGTAATTTAATTTCGTGTTAAAATTTCCAAGGCCTCGTGAAAGTCTATGTTGAATACAACAGACAATAATAAAGAACAATTGACTGTAGAAGATTTTGCATTTTAATATAATATATGAATATTGATCTATTTATTTTTATTTTTTATATACACCGTGTTCCGCTTATAAGTATAACAAAAGAAATAGCTATAACTTCTGAATTAATACAAGTATATAGTTGAAACCAACTGCTACAAAGAATGAAAACTGGGAATTTTTGTTACCTTATGTTCCATAAACCTCAACATGGCTTCCATTGGTGGCACGGGAAATATCCAACCGGTATTCAACCTCGACCCAAGTGTTATGAAGCATCTGTGGTGTAACATTGTTGACAGCAGCATAAATTCTTTCTTGTAAGTCTGCCAAATCACGTACTGGCGTCCTGTAGACCTGGTCCTTAACAAACCCCCACAGGAAAAAATCAGGTGGTGTTAGATCTGGTGAACTGGCAGGCCATGTGATGTACGGTGATCCTCTTCCGATCCATCTTGCAGGGAATTGTTCGTCTAAGAATGTGCGAACCATGTTGGCAAAGTGTGGTGGAGCCCCATCTTGCTGGAAAATTGCTCCATCTGGGAGTTGTGGCACAGCATACAGTTGCAACATATCCAGGTACGTGTTTGCAGTGACTGTCTTTTCAGCAAAGAAATAGGGACCAATGATTCTGTCACGCATGATCCCACACCAAACATTCCATTTAGGGGAATCCCGTTGGTGTTCAATTACGACACTTGGATTTTCCGACCCCAGATGCGACAATTGTGTCGGTTTACTTTTCCACTGACGTGGAAGGTTGCCTCATCTGAGAAACAGACTCGAGTTAGAAATGTGTCGTCATCGTCCACTTTATCCAACATTGTTTCTGCAAAGCGTTTTCGTTCCAGTTTATCATTCGGCGTAATCATCTGATGAAGTTGCAGCTTGTACGCTCGCAAACGCAATCTTTTATGGAGCACTGTATGCACTGTTGTTGGTGGGATGTTCAACTGCACACTAGCCTGTCGAATGGATTTCCGCGGGCTTCTCTGAAATGCCTCGCGAATGCGTTCGACATTTTCGTCAGACACTTTACGCTTGGAATGTTTACCTGCATTAGACAACAAACTTCCTGTTTCTCTGAGCTGCCTATCCCATTTCATTATTGAGACGTACGTCGGTACAGCTTCCCTCGGTCTAAGATTGTACTGACGGCGAAACAAGCGCTGTACACGAATTATGGATCTATGTTCTGCTAATGACAGCACACAAAAGGCTTTCTGCTGTGGCGTCCACATGCTGACTGACTAAAGATACGATACGAATTCTCTTATTTAATGATCTGCGCATGCGTGAGTCTTCTAAAAATAAGTAACAACAATGGATTAAAACTTCCCAATTTCCTCTTTACAATGGTACCAATCTTAACCCATTTGCATGCATTGTTATGAAATTATAACTATTTCTTTTATTATACTTATAAGCGGAACACGGTGTACATTTAATTAATTTAACTTCCATTTGCACAATTTTAATGTAGCCTATGTTCTTCTCCTGGTTATGAAGGGTAAATGTGCAAACTTTGGCACATATTGGTCAAAGCGTGTAGATTTGTATAGAGAACATACACACCCACATACATACATACATACATACATACATACATACATACATACATACATACATACATACATACATACATACATACATACATACCCACATTCAATTTTATGTATTAAGATTATAATTAAAAGCCAAAAAAATTCATGACATCATTGGCATACTCTTAAAATGTTGTATAGAATGACCCAGATGCTTTCATCATGAGGGGTACCATGTCCGAATCTGTTACAGGCTACCCAATAGGAGTAGGTATGTATATAATTTCCTATTACTAAGCTTGTCTGAAGACCTTCCTTTTTTAAGAGAAACTAAATAATTTAATTGACCGAAATCTTATAAGTTGAACGATTCATGAAGGAGGTAGAGTGGTAGACGATGAAAGATCTTAATTTACGAAAGTAGTGCTGATTGTTGCTGTCTCCGGAGCTGCAGGAGGAAGGAACTAACCTGTTTGCGTGTGGATGACATTGGAGATGTTTTTCTTTCATTAAAATTACTATCCCCAATACAGAAACCTACCCAAAAACCGATGTGTCAAGATTATTTTTGTGTGTGGAAAGTACGGGAAGAACTCACACTGAGTTGGCCACAACTTTCTTCATAAAACACTCTCGTTAACACTTCCTACAACAGCGGTGTACAAATTACCGTGAGACTCGGTTATTGTAATGCATATAATTAGGTTCCAACGAACTCTGTGGAAATTGTTACTACATAAACAGACTTGAAGAGAGCGTTCCTCCACTATTTAGCGATTACAATTGCGATAACGCTCACAATACTTACCAACTTACCCAGCTATGCAATTATATGCTATCATAAATGTCTGTGAAGGTCGTTTCCTACTTAATTGACACTATTATACTAAACAGGTTATCCAGAGAGAATAATATGTAATGGATCTGTTATGCAGGAAGTAAAAGATTGTAACAAAAGTGTAATTGCCTTCCTGTACTGAGATATACAAAGTAAACCGTTTTTGCTTCGTTTTCGAAAGAAAATTATTTTTTACTAGCCGTGCCCGTGCGCTCCGTTGCACCCGTTAGAAATAAATATAAAGTAATTACATAATTAAAATAGGACATTTGATCCAGAGAACATTCGTGTTTGATAGAAGGATATATCGTTTATTATGTTACTTAATTTAAATTGTGTTAAAATAATTAAAATGCGATCATTTTGATCCAGAGACCACTCATTCGGTGATAAAAATTATTTTAGGAAATACAGGAAACGAATGTACAGAATAACCTATCAAGTTTTCTGTGCATAAGAAGCTATTTTAATCTTACCTGGCCTCGATTCACTCAGAAGTTACTGTAATAACATTATAGCATTATGTCCATCTAGAGAAACTACACTTTCCAATGGTGAATTAATAATTAATTATATAAATCGGTTAATTTAGCTTCCAACATTACTTCATACAAACACAAAAACATTCTGTGTAGGCATGTTTCATAGCTTTCGATTGTTGTTGTCCAAGGCCCCTCATAGACGAAGTCATTTGTTTTTCATTTCATTACACCGCCTTAGATGGCGTTGTTATTGTAATTTTGAAAATCATTTATCTCATTAAATATCGGTCCTATCAAAATTTTGCATAGAATAAAACTTATCGGAAATTATTTTTAAAGAAACTTTTGTTACGTAATATTTGTCACGAAAATTAATAATAAGGAGATATTTCGATTTATTTAATTCAAGCCCCCTTTTAAATAAAATATTTTGAATGCCATATAGCCTAAATTCTAAGTTACAAAGAACTTAATTTATATTCCAATTTTCATATAAATCGGTTCAGCCATTATCGCGTGAAAAGGTAACAAACATCCAGACAGACATACAAACAAAAATTTCAAAAAAGCGATTTTCGGTTTCAGGGCGGTTAATTATATATGTTAGGACCAATTATTTTTGGAAAATCGAAAATTACCAGAAAAATTTCGGCTACAGATTTATTATCAGTATAAATGAAACATTTCATAGCTTATGGTGAAGGATCAGTAGAACGGAAGAAAATTCTCTCCGGCACCGGGAATCGAACCCGGGTTTCCAGCTTTACGTGCTGGCGCTTTGTTCACTAAGCCACTAATGAGGTTGGGCATAGTGTCTACTGTCACACATACTGTGACACGGTACACGACGGTTGGCCAACAAAGGAGAAAACAGTAGGTAGGACTTAAAATGAGAGGGATTCAATCCGGCATCGGAACTTGAATCCTGTGTGGCTTAGTGGATAAAGCGCCAGCACGTAGAGCTGGAAACTCAGCTTCGATTTCCGGTGCCGGAGAGAATTTCTACCGACCCTTCTTACTTACTTACAAATGGCTTACAAGGAACCTGCAGGTTCATTGCCGCCCTCACATAAGCCCGCCATCGGTCCCTGTCCTGTGCAAGATTAATCCAGTCTTATCATCATAACCCACCTCCCTCAAAACCATTTTAATATTATCCTTACATCTACGTCTCGGATCGACCTGGATCGCGAGTTGGTATAGCGCTGGCCTTCTATGCCCAAGGTTGCTGGTTCGATCCCGGGCCAGATCGATGGCATTTAAGTGTGCTTAGATGCGACAGGCTTATGCCAGTAGATTTACTGGCATGTAAAAGAACTCCTGCGGGACAAAATTCCGGCACATCCGGCGACGCTGATATAACCTCTGCAGTTGCGAGCGTCGTTAAATAAAACATAACATTTAACATTCTACATCTCGGGCTCCCCAAAGTTCTTATTGTATGAATTCGTAACAACCTGTTTTTTCTACCGATCCTTCACCATATGAAAACGCAGAATTACTGCACTGAAACTCCATATGAACCGTTGAGAGCAAAAGTGGTGTAAGTCAAAAATCGGTAATGAGGATTAAAGTCAACATTCTGTAAAATACAGCGCAAAGTAGCAATTAATAATCAATTTATTTAAACTATTGGTAGTCGGTGGATAGTATGAAGGACATATTAATTGCTACTTTGCGCTGTATTTTACAGAATTTTTACTTTAAACCTCATTACACAATTTTGACTTACACCACTTCTGCTCTAAACGGTTCATATGTACTTTGGTATATCATAGTAATATTTCATAGCTTATTTTGGGAAAGCTATTCAATTAATTTCCAATATTCTTAATTAATTTAAGAAAGCAGTGTATTATGATAATAAATGATAATGATATGTATTTATTTTGCTAATAATTATACATAAATTGATTGAAAAAAAATTAGTTTTGTGCTTTAAATGTGCAAAAATTTTATCCGAAAAAAATGTAAGTTTTCTTTCTACAAAGGAATTTTAAAATGTGATGCACTCTGACAACGCTGTAAAGATTATTTCCTGGAGAGATGCAGCTCACGTATGCGAGGAATGGCTGAGACTACGAGAAATGTAAACACAACACAATTGCTTTTAAAGACGGCTCGAGAAATTTGATTTCTTGTATGTATGTTTACCGATTACTACTTTAAAAATTAAAGTGGGAGGGAACTATTTCTAATTTGCTGAAGAAAATCCTCGTAGTACGAAAAACAGATTTTTTAAATCATTAATTAGATTTTCATAACATAAAATAAACTTTCATAATTGCCTGTGTTCACCGAATATTTAATTAAGCTTAAATCGAAGACTTTGAAATTAATATTCTTAATTTTGTTCGTTACTTCAACGTGAAACATAAATAAAGGTTGAGAAAATTAAATGCTAATTATGTTCTATCATGCCATAAGCTATCTTGAGAAAAAAAAATTAAAAATTTGTGAAATTGTAGAGCAAAATAGGAATTACATAATATCCTAATTTTAACATAAAATTAGTCTGAATAAATAATATGTTGATATTACTTACACTACAGCTTTGAAAATTTGCATGTACGTACCAAGTAATGCCCTAAACTGCAAATCTAGTCTATCAGGTAAAGCTCCCTGTAAAGCATATTTGAATAATTTCAAGGGAAAAATTGTTCCGTGGCCGGGCATCGATCCCGGGACCTCGGGTTGAACGTACCAGCGTACTGTCTCAACTTTTCCCTTTATATCCACACAACTCGCGTGGGCTGACGAAACGCCAGAGACCCCGGGATCGATGCCCGGCCCCGGAACAATTTTTCCCTTGAAATTATTCAAATCTGCTTTACAGGGAGCTTTACCTGAAAGACTAGGTTTCCATAATATATACGTCACTGTGTACGTTAACAGAAAACCACAATTCCAAGCCACACAGAGATTGTGTGCACTCGATGTGGGTCTCTGGCGTTTCGTCAGCCCACGCGAGTTGTGTGGATATAAAGGGAAAAGTTGAGACGGTGTAGGGTGGAGTTCCCGGGTAGCTCAGTTGGCAGAGCGCTGGTACGTTCAACCAGAGGTTCCGGGATCGATGCCCGGCCCCGGAACAATTTTTCCCTTGAAATTATTCGATGCCCTAAACTAATATGCAAAAAATCATTAATGTATATTTTATAGTTCATAAATTACCAAAATTCAGTTCAGCTACCCCTTAAACATAAGAATTAAAAGAGATATCTATCATCTGTATTTTTCTTACGTGTTTGAAATATGGCAACGACCTTCCACTTCCCTAGTCAGAACAACAGTTCAGAGCAACAAAACTTAATATGCACTCCCTGCTGATTGCAGCGTTTCGCGGTCTCATAATTCGTGTATTTTAAAATGTAAGTTTTTCTCGAAAACTCTTCAATGTATAGAAAAATGGCATTTTACTTTTTGTTGCTCTTTACTCAAGGAATCGTCCACCAGAATTAAGAACAGTGCTTACGGTTTATTCTGTATACATATTGTAAGAAAAATTAAGTAAGGTACAGTTTTTTTTTAATCACGAGCGTTATGCTGAATATACGTTACGTCATATGGAGGTGACGTCAAATAAATTCTCCTTATAAATATACCTACTGCTCTTCTTATGCTTAAATTATTGATTAGAAACCTTGGCCTAGTCGGCTTGGTTTATATAGGCGTATTTCGAGAGATTTGTTCACGCAATTCTAATCTAATATTAGAATACTTCAATCAATAGCGACAAATTATTTCATAGGCTAATTGATTAAATGGCGATCTTACTCGTGTTAATTGTGTAAGCATGTGCGGTTTACAGCTGTTTCGGTGTTACTTCACATCATCCTCAGAGCCTACTAGATCTCGGCGTCATCTCGAACTTCGCTGCCTGTTGTGTAGGTGCGTTCGATTGTTGAAAAGTGTTGACATGTGGTGTCAAATAGTGTGTGTGTTCTGAAATTGATCTGTGTGTTGAGAATTTGATCAGGATGTGTTTTGGTGTGTCTGTATATTTCGTATTGTTCTAGTGTGTTGAGTTTTCGTTTTTTGGGTTGTATGTGTAGGATTTCCATGCCTGTATTTATGTTATAGTATGTGTGGTTAGCATTAGTTATGAGTTCGGAATATGTAGATGTATTGTGTCCTCTGGTTATTGCTTTAATGTGTTCTTTGTATCGAGTTTAGAATGATCTGCCTGTCTGTCCAATGTAGAAACTGTCGCAACTATTGCATGTGAGTTTGTATATGCCTGTGTGGTTGTATTTATTTGTTTGTGTTGTTTGTGTGTTGAGATATCTACATATGCCGAACACATAACTAATGCTAACCACACATACAATAACAGTCGACCTGGTTGGCGAGTTGGTATAGCGCTGGCCTTCTATGCCCAAGGTTGCGGGTTCGATCCCGGGCCAGGTCGATGGCATTTAAGTGTGCTTAAATGCGACAGGTTCATGTCAGTAGATTTATTGGCATGTAAAAGAACTCCTGGGGGACAAAATTCCGTCACATCCGGCGACGCTGATATAACCTCTGCAGTTGCGAGCGTCGTTAAATAAAATATAACATTTAAAACATACAATAACATAAATACAGACATGGAAATCCTACACATACAACCCAAAAACCAAAAACTCAACACACTAGAACAAAATGAAATATTTTTAGACACACCAAAACACACCCTGATCAAATTCTCAACACACAGATCAATTTCAGAACACACAAACTATTTGACACCACATTTCAACACTTTTCAACAATCGAACGCACCCACACAACAGGCAGCGAAGTTCGAGATGACGCCGAGATCTAGTAGGCTCTGAGGATGGTGTGAAGTAACACCGAAACAGCTGTAATCCGCACATGCTTACACAATTAACACGAGTAAGATCGCCATTTAATCAATTAGCCTATAAAATAATTTGTCGCTATTGATTGAAGTATTCTAATATTGAATTAGAATTGCGTGAACAAATCTCTCGAAATAGGCCTATATAAACCAAGCCGACTAGGCCAAGGTCTCTAATCAATAATTTAAGCACAAGAAGAACAGTAGGTATATTTATAAGGAGAATTTATTTGACGTCACCTCCATCTGACGTAACGTATATTCAGCATAACGCTCGTGATTAAACAAAAACTGTACCTTACTCAATTCTTCTTACAATATGTATACAGAATGAATCGTAAGCACTGTTCTTAATTCTGGTGGACGATTCCTTCACTAAATACTTACTTACTTACTTACTTACTTACTCACTTACTTATTGGCTTTTAAGGAACCCGGAGGTTCATTGCCGCCCTCACATAAGCCGGCCATTGGTCCCTATCCTGAGCAAGATTAATCCAGTGTCTACCATCATATCCCACCTCCCTCAAATCCATTTTAATATTATCTTCCCATCTACGTCTCGGCCTCCCAAAAGGTCTTTGCTGTGGTCGTTCCGGAGAATCAGTCCCATTCCGAGGCTTACTGTTAGGTTTTGTAACAAGCTGTTTTTTACGGTGATGGGTTGTTAGACCTTCGCCCAACCCCGAAGCTGGAGGACCACCCCTTATCGGCTGTCCACGACTGCTTATTCAATATATTCGCAGCTACCCTCCATATCTGGAGGCCGTCTCCTCTATCCGCAACCTGAGGATTCCTTCACTAAATAGCAACAAAAAGTAAAATATCATTTTTTATACTTTGACGAGTTTTCGAGAAAAACTTACATTTTAAAATACACGAATTATGAGACCGCGAAACGCTGCAATCAGCAGGGAGTGCATATTAAGTTGTGTTGCTCTGAACAACCCCTTCATCTGGCTTGTTCTGACTAGGAAGTGGAAGGTCGTTGTCATGTTTGAAACACGTAAGAAAAAATACAGATGATAGATATATCGTCTAAATCTTGTGTTTAAGGGGTGGCTGAACTGAAATTTGATAATCTGTAAACTATAAAAGATACATTAATTATTTTAGTTTGAGTGTAAGAATTTCTAATAAAATTGGTTCTCTGTAGAAAGGAGCTTGAAATGTGGGCGTATGATCCATGAGAAGGAAACTCTAACAAGATTTCTCTGGCGCAAGACGTCGCTCTAACCCCTTTACTGAATTTCACGTCTCTAGTCCGAGCAAGCAGAATATTAAGTTGGGTTTCGCACACCGTCCTGTGCGTTCCAATGAAAGTAAGATGAATTTGAGGTTATGAGCCTCGAGCCATATCCATTTAACTTGCAAGATAAGTATAGGAATTCATTCGCGGCGTTCCGGGAGGGGAATTAGGTTCTACGTGAGGATCGGATGAGGGTGGAAATTCGTCCCTTGGGGTTGATGTGGGGATGTCGAGTGACAAGACTTGGCTTGCTCGCTCTGAGCTCCTCGTTTGTTTTAACGTCTCACCAACACCCATACTTTCACACTTCGTACAATGGACTGTCCTGTCTGTGCCAGTGTTGTTTCCGCATTCGTTTAGAATTCCACATTTTCTCTATTCTACTCGGGAAGTTCCTCTATACCCCACTCACGTTGCGAACAGTATCACTTTCAAACTTTATTTTTATTTCTGTTATAAAAAAGTAAAGGGAACAAAGAGCAAGATAAAAATATTGTTGTCACATCATTCAGAAACTATCAACAGTTTTCGATCAAATGACAGCCGGAGTCTGGTATAATTCCTGGGTAGCTCAGTTGGTAGAGCGTTGGCACGCTCAGCCAAAAGTTCCGTTCCGTTCTCGTTTTCAAAATTTATCCGCATATCATCAGCTAAGTACCAGGTCTCATCATAACAATTTACTCATTATACCCTACCACAAGACATCTTTATATTCTTCATCCTGTACAGTTTCAGTTGCTACAAATTGGAACTCGGGGTTGTTGGACAATAACTTCATTTAGGTCGAAATGACATAAATTCTTACTTAACAGATTAAATACTGATTAATATGTGTTACTTATAATGAAACTAACATCTGTCTATTCTTATTATTACCATTAATTTCTCTAAATAGAATACAAAACATCTAATGGCAAAATTTCATTACATTAATATTCTCATTATATAAATATATTTTAGATTTATATTTTTTCTCCCTATGACATAGTTCTAGTAAACTTATATTACATTAATTCTCATCGTTTTACTAGCTATCTCAACTTAATTGTAATTGATTGAATTAAATTAGCTCATAAATTAAGTTATTACTTTATCTTATAGGTTTATCTAAATTTAAATAAACATGTACTAGTCGTTAAAACTTAACTGAACAATACTGCTGGAGACTCTTTTATGTGTAGTGTAAATATTCGTAATTTAAATATGTATTGTATTGATTAAGGCTGGTTGAGTGGAAGAGAACGACTTATGACTTTAACTCAGCCAGAGAAAATAAAACATTTTATTCTATTCCGAGTTCGATACCCAGCAATGGAAGAATTTCTTCCTTGAAATTATTCAAATCGGCTATACCTGAATAATAGCCAGATTTGCAAATGACAGTAGTTTTTTTTTTTATCTTGACAACATTTATTGTCACAAATTCTATGCCATACAGGTTTCGTTTCTCGAATGCTTCTAATTTTCTGCGAGAAACTGTTATCCATGGCAAAGGAAGCTTTTAATACAAAAACGAGCATCTCCTGAGGACCTCTGGAGAAAGAACTTAGTGAAGTGCTTTGTATGGAGTGTGGCATTGTATGGAGAAGAAACATGGACATTACGACGGAGTGGAGAGAAGCGAGAAGCATTTGAAATGTAGACATGGAGAAGAATGGAGGGACAGAATAAGAAAGGAAGCTGTCTTGGAAAGACTGGGTGAACAAAAAATAATTCTGAAACTGATCAGGAAGAGAAAAAGGAATTGGTTGGGTCACTGGCTAAGAAGAAACTGCCTACTGTAAGATGCACTAGAAGGAAAGATGAACGGGAGAAGAATTCTGGGCAGAAGAAGATATCAGATGATAGACGTCATTAAGACATATGAATCATATACGGAGACTAAAAGGGAGGCAGAAAATAGGAAAAACTGGATAATGCTGGGTTTGCAGTGAAAGACCTCTTCTTGAGCAAAATAATATGAACAACAAAAAATTATGGTTTATTTAACGACGCTCCCAACTGCCGAGATTATATCAGAGTCGCCGCTGTGCCGGAATTTTGTCCCGCAGGAGTTCTTTTACATGCCTGTAAATCTACTGACATGAGCCTGTCGCATTTCAGCACACTTAAATGCCATCAACCTGGGCCAGGATTGAACTCGCAACGTCGAATACAGAAGGCCAGTGCTATACCGACTACGCTACCCAGGCCGACAAATACTGTGAATGATTGATGAAGGATGGATGGAGTGGAGAAACATAATCTCCGGCACCGAGACTCGAACGCGAGTTTTCAGCTGTATGTGCTGACGCTTTATCCACTAAGTCACACCGGATTCCAGTTCTGATGCCGGATTGAATCCTCTCAGTTTAGTTCCACCTCTTATCCGGGTGCCGAAGAGAATTTTTCTCCACTCCACCCATCCTTCATCATATGATAACGCAGAATTCTGCATGGAAATATTACATGTACTTTGGTACATCGCTATAATAATATGAATGATTGAATCAATTGACCAGTCAGTAGATAGGTTAGGTTAGGTCACAGTGGCGTTAGGTCTCCCTTTGTGCGTCGGCCATACAGAGGCCTATTATGCATCCCGAATTTATGAGATGAATGAGGATGAGGGTGTACCAGCCCACCGGCCGCATGTGACCCCTCACCCGCTCATTCAATGGGGGCCTCCTACCACCTCCTGCTCTAAATTCATAACGCGAAGGTAACCAAGCAGCACAGGATCCATTCCAACGGCCCTTTCACGGTGTCGAAGCGCCCTTGGAAGTGCTCTTAAGGAATGAATCTTGGCAGAGATATTGCGGAAGGCTGGGAACTCAGGAACGGTTGTGGAGAGGACATCTCCTGCCGTAAGCGGATGAATGATATGATTTGAAGTCTAAATTATTTTTCAAAACTGGAAGGAAAGAGAAATGGACTCTGGCAATGAAAATTCCAACGCGTCATTTGCTTAAGTAACTGCGGAAAACCACAGTCAGGTTGGCCGGTTCAAGAATCGAACCACGGACGTCCTGAGTGCGAGCCCCATGCGGAACGCTTGAGCCAACTCGCTCAGATAAATTTATTAATTAATTTCAGCCGAGTCTTCAGCTCTACGTGCTGACGCTTTATCCACTAAGCCACACCGGATTCCAGTCCAGAGGATTCAATCCGGGTTCGAATCCCGGTGCCGGAGAGAATTTTCTCCGCTCCACCCATCCTTCATCATATGATAACGCAGAATTCCTGCACGGAAATATCATATATACTTCGGTACATCATAATAATATGAATGATTGAATCAATAGACCAGTCAGTAGATAGGTTAGGTTAGGTCTCGGTGACTACGGACGGGTTAGGACGTCGCTTTGCACGTCGGCCATACAGAGGCCTATTGTGCACCCGAATTTATGGGATGAATGAGGATGAGGGTGTACCAGCCCACCGGCCGCATGTGACCCCTCATCCGCTCACGAAATGGGGGCCTCCTACCTCCCCCCGCTCTAAATCCATACCGCCAAGGTGACTAAGCAGCACGAGATCCATTCCAACGGCTCTTCCAAGGTGTCGGAGAGCCCTTGGAAGTGCTCTTAGAGAATGAATCCTGGCAGAGATATTGCGGAAGGCTGGGAACCCAGGAACGGTTGTAGAGAGGACGCCCCCTCCCGTAAGCCGATGAAGACATGCGGTCGCCCTCGGTAGAGCAGTTGGTATAGCGCTGGCCTTCTATGCTCGAGGTTGTGGGTTCGATTCCGGCCCAGGTCGACGGCATTTAAGTTTTTTAAATGCGACAGGCTCATGTCAATAGATTTACTGGCATGTAAAATAACTCTTAAGGGAAAAAATTCCGGTACACCGGCGACGCTGATATAACCTCTGTAGTTGCGAGCGTCGTTAAATAAACCATAATTTAATTTAAGACATGCGTCTTGACCTGAATATGTCTATGGAATGAGATGAAGAAGATGATTGATATGAAGTCTAATTTCTTTTTCTACATGGGAGTGGAAGGGAAATGGACCGTGGCAGTGAAAATTCCAACCTGGCATTTTCCTAAGTAACTGTGGAAAACCACGGAAAAATCGCAATCAGGTTGGTCGGTCCAGGAATCGAACCATGGACCTCCCGAATGCGAGTTCCATGCGGAACACATGAGCCAACTCGCTCAGCCATTAGATAAATAAATAAATAAATAAATAAATAAATTAATTAATTAATTAATTAATTCATTCATTCATTCATTCATTCATTCATTTCAGCCGATAAAGTGCTCCAAAGGTACCTTTCGTTTATTGGGTTATTTTACGACGCTTTATCAACATCTAGGTTATTTAGCGTCTGAATGAAATGAAGGTGATAATGCCGGTGAAATGAGTCCGGGGTCCAGCACCGAAAGTTACCCAGGATTTGCTCGTATTGGGTTGAGGGAAAACCCCGGAAAAAAACCTCAACCAGTTAACTTGCCCCGACCGGGATTCGAACCCGGGCCACCTGATCTAAAGGTATCAAAAGCGTGGCTTTGAATTTCGTTAGAGCTGATTTCATATTTACAAATATTCTGAGGTTTTCTCTAACTGTATGCCGAATGTCGTCGCATTTATTTCGCTATGATCAAATTCACCGATAGCAAAAAACAGAGCAGGCCATTCAGCGTTGTTGAATAATAGATGAAAAATAATATCATGTCATGCTGTAATTTTCTTTATCCATCACGAATGTCTGTGATGCGTTTCGGCGAACAGATTAATATCTTCTGCCAAACGTTTCAGAGGAATCTCCGACTTTGATGATTAATTTATTGGGCTGGATCAAGGTTGCCGACGCACGCGTCTTCCACGTAACGAAGTCACTTGCGTTCTGGATCGATCTGATTCCCAGAGACAGAAATATTTGTACCTAGCGTGGGCCTGTCTACAAGGAGGATTTGGTCTCTCACTTGCGGGAAGAAAGGGGATGTAGAGTCGTTAAGGGATCTGAACACATGAGGGAAGAAATTGGTCATTCATTGCGGCCAGCGGCTTACCCCTCGCCCGCCTCGTACTGCTGACGTCGTCACAAATTAGAGCTGAAGCCAAGAACGGCATCTGGTCTTGGAAGAAAGCATTTCTCATGTAGTAGCCCTCGGTATGTTTTAAGTTACTTAAATAATCGGATAAGATTGTAAAGTAAACGTACTTACTTACTTGGTTGCTTAGTTACTTACTTACATACTGGCTTTTAAGAAACCTGGAGGTTCATTGCCGCCCTCACATAAGCCCGTCATTGGTCCCTATCTTGAGCAAGATTAATCCAGTCTCTACCATTATATCCCACCTCCCTCAAATCCATTTTAATATTATCTCCCCATCTACGTTTCGGCCTCCCCAAAGGTCTTTTTCCCTCCGGCCTCCCAACTAACACTCTATATGCATTTATGGATTCGCCCATACGTGCTACATGCCCTGCCCATCTCAAACGTCTGGATTTTATGTTCCTAATTATGTCAGGTGAAGTATACAATGCGTGTAGCTCTGCGTTGTGTAACTTTCTCCATTCTCCTGTAACTTCATCCCTCTTAGTCCCAAATATTTTCCTAAGCATCTTATTCTCAAACATCCTTAATCTCTGTTATACTCTCAAAGTGAGAGTCCAAGTTTCACAACCATAGAGGACAACCGGTAATAGGCTATAACTGTTTTATAAATTCTAATTTTCAGATTTTTTGGCAGCAGACTAGATTACAAAAGCTTCTCAACCGAATAATAACAGGCATTTGCCATATTTATTCTGTGTTTAATTTCCTCCCAAGTGTCATTTATATTTGTTACTGTTGCTCCAAGATATTTGAATTTTTCCACCTCTTCGAAGGATAAATCTCCAATTTTTATAGTTCCATTTCGTACAATATTCTGGTGACGAGACATAATCATATAGGCTACTTAGTCATTTCGGGATTTACTTCCAACCCTATCCCTTTATAAAGTAAACGTACTGTTAATTAAATTAAAATCACAAAGCACCCACCTGCGAAATAATTTCAGATTCTTTCTTCGTTATAAAGTATATTTGAGGCTATCCATTCTAAAACTTTTTTAAACTGAATTTCTGTAATAATAGACTACTTAAAGAGTTCACAGAATAGGAGTGTCAAGCACAATAAGCCTCAGGATGCAGTGTAAGCCTTCGGGTCCCTCCTTCTTTACAAGAGAAGAACTAGTAGTGCTGTATCTTTGCTGGGGAGGTGAGGTCTCTCTTTTAGTTTTATTGGCGGGAGGACTGTATAAGCTGAAGGGACAGAAGGTGCCTGCTGCCCAAAGAAGTCGGCGCCTATGCGTTTTTGAAGTTTGCGCAAGCTACATCCTTAACAGAGTACTACAATTTTTGCGTAATTGTGAGATCATGCAGGCGTGAACAATAAAACACGAGTTGCTGCAAATAAGCTACATATTTTGTTTGCCTGTGCCTGTGGTCGCTGTTATTTGTGAGGGTCTCATTCATGCGAAGGGTCACGCGTGGTACCTCGCCTCAAGTTAAAGGTCAGAGTAGGAGTACGCAGCAGAGGATCAATACGAGGAACAACAGGGACGAGAGCATGCATCACTCCCAGAATATACATGTCAAATCATCGGTCACCTCCAGCGTGAACTGCGGACCTTACTGTTGAGTATAAAGGCCAATTCACAATGAAATAGTAATATGCGTTACAAGAGCGGTATGTTGACGTTTTCATGGTCGAGGAAAAGATTGAAGAAGCGAAACGTAGTTGAGCTTTTTTAATTTCCGAGAACATGAAAACAAACATACCGCTCGTGTATCGTACATTATTTTGTGCGAAGATCGTTTATTACACACCTGAAAGACAAATTTCTACTTAGTTGCAATGAAATCTCCATCTTGGTTTCTGTTTAATGACGGAAACTTCGGAAAGCCAAAATATCTTTCTTCAACATTGTTGCTATAAAATATTTTCTGTGTTTACTATACTCTAACAGGCCGTGATATACGTCTGTCTTTTTTTTTCTCCCCCAGTCTATAAATGCGAACTTAAAACAAACGGTAAGGTTATGTAATGATTTATTTTTCATTTTAATATTTTAACAATATTATTTATATAACATATTGCAGTAATAACATCGACATCTGGAATCTTGTTGATTTTTTCACGGCTTCCTTAATGTTACTTGTATCAGGAATGCAATAAGTTTCGTGGAGAAGTAGACTTTACTTAATTTTTGCAAATATTTAAAAACAATAATTAACATTGCAATTTAGGTGAAATTGCAGTGGTAAGTTTCCAATTTATAATTATTACTATATTAAACGTCTCTAAAAATAATATGTTAAAAGCCTAAAGCAGTAAAATGAATGTCGCGCTTAAGCGGTAAGAAGAGGGAAATTGTTATGTGTGTTACGTTGGGAATACTGAATGTGGTATTTCACACTTACCGCGTATTGGTTCTGTGCGGAAAAGAACCAAATACGCACGATCTCGCACAAATTAAACATACCTAACCGTAACATAAACACAGAAGTTTGCGCTCAGGCTACCAAATGGGATCATTCACGATGATTCACATAAGCATTGACATAAACATTACCGTAAGACGTTAACATGAAAGTTTGCAAACTCCAAACTTTCATGCTTATGCTTACGTGATTTGCAAACAGAACACAATCGTGGAGCGCTGAAGTATACGACAGAATATGAGGAAATGGCGTCGTTGTTATGTTTCCATGGTTACCAAGTATGTTTGCTGTTATATTTATGTTCCCATCGTGAATGGTCTTGATTTTACCGTAACGTTTATATTCAGGCTCATTCACAATGAAAATTAAACATAACGTAAACATTAACATAAGCACATAAACATATGGCACAAACTTAAGTAGCCAAGGCCCATTCACAATGAAAATTAAACATAACGTAAACATAACACATGTGTGGAAACAAACATACCGAATCAACAAAACTACAGAATCTATTACATAAAAATGGAGAATTGCACAATGACTGACGATGTAGCTATTCAATTTATGTTTCTAATAACTACAATGACATCAGTATATGGCTTTCAATACTTGAAATCAAAGAAACGGAGATGTAAAATAATCAACTTTTCGTCATATGATTCCATGTTGCGCGCCTAGCTATCATCACGGCCAATAGATCAAAATATTGCCTGTAGGCAAAGCCCATGAGATGTTAAACAAAAAGTGAAAACACGCTTTCCGCTTGTGTACTGTTTCCAAATCGCATAAACATAAGCATGAAAGTTTGGAGTTTGCAAACTTTCATGTTAACGTCTTATGATTAAGATTAAGTTTATGCTTATGTAATTCATTGTGAATGCTTTCATTAAATAACATGTACACAAGGTTTTATGCTTACGTTATGTTTATGTTTAATTTTCATTGTGAATGAGCCTTAAAACTTCGACACGTCTTGACATAGCCTTAAACCAAACGTAAAATTAATTCCGAAATCAAGAGTTGCAGGGAGTTTGTGAACAACACCAAAATCACATGTCAGAGAACAACATTTGTGGCGTATAACATACAATTCGAAGACTTGATTACACAGCAAAATACATTTGTTTCATAACTGTCGAAATAGAATCATTTTTAAAAAACTACAAATAATTTCCATGGCTTGTCAGTATATTTGTTTTCATTAATAATCTTCCTCGTATGTTATGTTTTTTATTTAACAGGCGCTCGCAACTGCCGAGGTTACATCAGCGTGGCCGTTGTGCCGGAATTTGTCCCACAGGAGTTCTTTTACATGCCAGTAAATCAACTGACATGAGCCTGTCGCATATAAGCACACTTAAATGCCATCGACCTGGCTCTGGATCGAACCCACAACCTCGGGCACAGAAGGTCAGCGCTATACCAACTGTGTCAACCAGGCCGACTTTTCCTCGTATGTAATTGTGAAAACTTTGTAACTATTTCAACAGTTCGTAGCTTAAATATGCGTCAAAAAATGACTTTCATACTCCATCGGCAAGTCTATCGTGCTATCAAAAAGGAGTGCGTTATATGGCAGTAAAAATTTTTAATAGCCTCCCTATCGATATAAAAAATGAAACTCAAAACATAAGATTATTTAAGGACAAATTAAATAAGTACCTAATTTCTCACGCTTTCTATTCTGTAGGTGAATTCATGATATTCAACAAAACTTCATGAAATTGATACTAAAACTTTGTGTTGTACTAGTAGGCTATATTGTAAACCTCTTCTGTGTACACAGACGTGGACAAATTATAGACTAAATTAATTATATGTGCAACGAAGCTGTATTTGTCGGTAGAAATAATGAACAAAAATGTTTTTTGCACAGATATAATGAACAGAAAATTGAGTCTTGAGGTTACTAATAGTTTGTGAACATTCCCTTATACTTTATTAACACGTTGATTTTGTCAGGGATGCTGGAAACCAAAGTTTGACACTTTCTTTGAATATCAGCATCATTTAGCCAGATATCAGACAGTGCTTAAATGAGTCCATGTTTTGTTGTAAGCCTCTTTTTGTTCACTTTCTTCTTCACAGATTTTCAATTTACTAGTTCATGTCCGGTCTTCTTGCAGGCCATGGGATAATATCTTCTGCAGTATATAATTAAAACACCAGTAGTACCAACATAGCAAGAAAAAAATATACTGAACCATTGGAAAAATATACAGAAGGTGTAAACAATTATATTTACAACAATAGAGACTCTGTGAATTGTACTGATAGTTGGTATGACGAATTATATTATGTTTCCAAGAAAACGTTTTAGTCTAATAATTTGTCCACGTCTGTATTTCAACTGGAATGTGACTATAAATTAAGACTTTATAGTAGTATTAAGTTTTTTGACTCGTTCCATATTCTAGCTGTGAAGCAATGTACGAATATCATGGAATGTTAATAAATATAATACAATACAATATAACAGCGTTTTTCAAAC
The DNA here is from genome assembly GCA_025594305.2 of Periplaneta americana. NCBI lineage: Eukaryota > Metazoa > Arthropoda > Insecta > Blattodea > Blattidae > Periplaneta > Periplaneta americana. The sequence continues at coordinate 18,979,956 of JAJSOF020000025.1, read as the reverse complement.
TATGGTCCGCGGAGCACCTGTGGCCCTCGAGGTCTGCCCTTGTGGTCCTTCAAAAAGAGACAGAAAAAAGCATAAAATTCAAACGAATTGCGTATCATATAATAGCTTAAAACCTCAGAGTTTGGAAATGAACATGGGAATCGAATTTCACTTTTTCTCCCAGTACTGACATTTTATGAAATTTATTACCCTACCCGTCTATCGACTTCCCACTCTACTCTCAGCAACAAAAGAGGGATTTAAAGCACTATACACGTGGTGTTTCTCGCCATATTTTCCCTGCACATCTGGCGCCGCGCCTGTAACCCAGCCAGGAACCACCCGAATTCATAACAGATGACCAAAGAACCGAACCTTAATTCGATTTTATAATATAATTATACTGGTATTAAATATGTTACAAAAATGATGAATTTGCTTTCGAAAGGAACATGAGTAAGGTGGTCCACGGAACTGTTCTGACTTTAAAAAGTGGTCCCCACTTCAAAAAAGTTTGAGAAACTCTGCAGTACAATAAAAATGTTAATCCACAAAATAAGGGACAATTTTGCGTCTCGAAGAAGTTTATCGGTACGTCGAGACACAACTTCATAATAAGGAACGATCCCGTAAAATATGGGACATTCGTTGCTTACGAAGTGGATGAATATCTTGCATAAACTTCAGTTTTGATTCCCAAGCCGTACATACAAAAATTCCAAACAGCCAAGGAACGTCTGCAAACCAGAAAACACTAACGCATGGAGTCAGAATGTTTTGTATGTTCATTGTGCGAGTCATTGTAACATTTGCATACATCGAAATGGTCTGTCACGAAATATCTAGGACAGACAGACAATTATTCCGCTGTCAGTAAAGCTCGTCCGCCCTCAGCATCTTGATCCCCTCGCGACCACCATGTGTCACCCCCGTTACCAGTCCAACACCCCCCGAATGGATCCGCCTAATGAAAGCTTACACCTCGGGGATCCATTGCTCAAACCAACAGTGGCACAACTCTCAGTCTCTCGGTAACAAAATTTTTTTCGGACCCAACCCCAAAGTCTCGAACTCGTTCTTCAAACTTGTTTCTTTAATTGCTTACGTACCACATACAAAAGCCGAAAATTAGACATGAATATTTTAGTGTACAAAGGCGGAAACAACTGGAATGAAATTCGCAGCATAGTGTGCAGGTGTAAACATGAGGTTAGAAATAGAGTATAGAATATTAAAATAATAAATAATTGTTTATTCAGCGTAGCTTTCTGCAACAGAAGGTAATTAAATATGTATAATATGTAGATATGCAATAGTAGTGAAAATTCATTGGCAGGATAAATGAAAATATTATCCAAAATTAATATTATTTTGTATTTTTAAGAAAAAAAAATACAACAGAAACTAGCTTCATCAGAGCTTTTTAGATAAAAACCTGACAGCAATACAGTACAAGCCTATTGAATGTATGACGTAACTTTAAGTAGATGAATGATTGAAAGTATAAATTGGTTTATGTATGGTAAAAAAAGTCTCTGAAGAAAGACTACAAAACGCTTGCACTTCATAAACATAAACACCACCTCTGTAGTGTAGGAGACAGCATGCTGGTCTCTTACGCAGAGGGTCCGGGTTCGATTCCCGGCCGGGTTGAATTTCCTAGTTGAGGTATTTCAGGGATTTCCCTCAAGACAAATGCCAAAAAATTCGGGCAACAACATCCCTGAATATCACTGGCCTCATTCTTCACCGAAATCATATATATTTTTTATTTTATTGGGTTATTTTACGACGCTGTATCAACCTCTAGCTTATTTAGCGTCAGAATGAAATGAAGGTGATAATGCCGGTGAAATGAGTCCGAAAGTTATCCAGCATTTTCTCGTATTGGGTTGACGGAAAACCCCGGAAAAAACCTAAACCAGGTAACTTTCCCCGACCGGGATTCGAACCCGGACCACCTGGTTTCGCGGCCAGACGCGCTGACCGTTACTCCACAGGTGTGGACCCGAAATCATATTCATAATAAATTAGTAATACATATACAGTTGCCATCTAGTTCACAACAATGGAACCAGTCTCAACAATAGTACACAGGCCTTCGGATTTCAACCAGAGATTAACTCTCGATATGACCAAAGATGTTAAAGCGAATATAAATAACAAAAAAAAAAAGATATGAAGGAAATTAGGAGACAGAGAAGATAATATTAGATATTAATGTGTAGATAAATGTAATATTTCCATAGAAACACAATAAGTAGGATGGTCTAAATCTTTTTTTGCGCGATAGTGTGTTTTTTCGTCGTTACAGCAAACGACCGCCACTATTGGACGTTGATTTTACTGAATTCAGAGTTGCCAACCTAGATGTTGAAATATTACAAATAACTGCTCTAGGATTGTAATTAAAACTACTCCTGCCATCTACCGAAACCTGTGACAAACTTCTTGCTGAGAATCAGTCAGCTGTGTTCATAGTCTAATGTACGTAGGTACTGTATACTGTATTAAGATTTTTTCAAATATTATTTTCGAAATATTCTGTAGTGCAAAAAAATACTGTACAATACACGTTTGTGAAGTGTTTTACAAAATGTCGGAAAATTTGCTCTGCTCGTTTTTCAAGCCTTTTCTCGATTTTGTAAAAAGCACTTCTCAACCTTGCATCGTAATATAGGCTACTATTTGAAGTTCGTGATAATGTACTAGTGTTAATTGGAATTTTATGACGATTGTGACGATATTAATGATAAGTTTTAGCATTCAACCTAGAAATATATATATATAGGGGAGAGTCGGGTAGTATCGGACATCGGGTAGTATCGGACAGTGCGTTTCTTTCATCTACCACCATATGGTAGTACCTGAATGACATGGTTACGTTTCTCTATGCGACATCACAGAAACGTAACCATGTCAATCAGGTACTATCATCGTGTGGTAGATGAAAGAAACTCACTGTCCGATATTTCCCGATGTCCGATACTACCCGACTCTCCCCTATGTTTGAGTTTATAAGTTCGAAATTGGATATTTGTATAGGTCTAAAGATATTAACGAAGGATTATGAAAAGTGAAGTTTAGGAAAGAAAATTAAACATAGATCCTAGAATCTTGACACTGTTGTTTTCTTGAAAATTTTATAGACATCCTTTATGAAATACACATATCACGTACATCAAATAATTGTTTTATGCTCGAGCATGCCGAAATGTACTAATTATACACCTGGTAGCTGTCCTTTAATGCATGTCATTAAAGTACACCTACTCATTAAAGTACAGGTCTTCAGCCAATGATAACTCAGCTTACATGTGTTCAGCCAATGACAAGTCAGGGTTGTACCGTTATAAACCCGCAAGTATCGATTATTCTCGGATATGCAATCGAAAGTGAATTAGGGAAAAGTCACGGAGGCTGGAAATCCAATACTGTCGCAGAAGGTTATGTTCTGTTACTATAATAATTAGCGTTAATTGTAAATAATATTCAAATAAATTCAATTTGTCATCTCGTTTTTCAATGTCGAATTCAATAATCAAGGTTATAATATTATCAAGTTTAACAGGACTACGTCAAGGTCAATAACATTATTGTTCCTCGGAAAAAATCAATACTTTCGCGTCTGCGCACATCTCACAATTCACGACCTAGAACAAGGCCACTTCCGATCTTGTCAGATACAAATAAAATGTATACATCTGAATTCCGGTAATTTCAAGTTAGAAATATGGTCGAGCATAAAAAGTCGTATGAAACTCGCCTATAATGGTAATTAAGAAGCTCGTATGAAAATTACTATCATTATAGGCTCGTTGCATAATGTATTATTATTTTATGGAAATACAGTACAGCTCTCGAAATGAATGGCGATAATGAATGTGAGGGAAGAGATTGTATGTAAAGTTATGTTACTCTTCGTATATGTGGATTCGCTTACATAATTTCAGTCAACCGGGCGGCGCGCGACCGGTACGAAGGTCATGTAACACTCGGCAAACCGCCTCTCGCACGCTCGGCCGTCCAATTCAGACTCTCTATAGGAGTGATTGTGTTGACCTTAGATTGGGTATTATTCTTCTGATTGTGTTAGTGAAGTGATCAGCTTGCTCATAAGGCACCACAGAAATTTATATTGGAGCAAAGGATTTTTATGGTAGATACTTATCTGAAGAAGAGTGATTGCGGAAAGGCAAGAAAATTTCCTAATTTTACCGTTCCACATAGCAACAGCAGCAAAAAAACGCTCTTAAATCTAAATCTAAATACTTCAGTAACACAATCAAAAGAATAACACGGAATCTAACTTCAACACAACCGCTCCTATAGAAGAATGAATTTGGCTGCCTAGCATGCGGAGACTCTTTGCCACACTGACAGAATTTTACAGGAGAATGCACTAAAAGCTTGGAGTCCAATGCTAACAGCTGCGTTATCATAATTTGTTCGGTGTATACTGACGTCTTTTCGTAACTAATTTTTATAATCATTATACTAGTAGCTTCTCCATATATGTAAGAAATGAACTCGAACAAAAAATTATTTTTGTTAAAAGCAGGGTTTAAGCTATAAAATAAATAATTGTCGCAAAAATACACAAATGAGAAATTATATTTGTGCAAATTGCGAAAAACTTGTTCAATGTTCTAAATAATTGTATAGAAAATAAAATTAATAAGATTTGCAGAAACAAAAAAGTTACATAATTTGTTTTCTTGGAGTTTTATTAGTTTCAATCTATCTTACCACACTCTAGATATACTTACTTACAAATGGCTTTTAAGGAACCTGAAGGTTCATTGCCGCCCTCACATAAGCCTGCCATCGGTCCCTATCCTGTGCAAGATTAATCCAGTCTCTATCATCACACCCCACCTCCCTCAAATCCATTTTAATATTATCCTCCCATCTACGTCTCGGCCTCCCTAAAGGTCTTTTTCCCTCCGGTCTCCCAACTAACACTCTATATGTATTTCTGGATTCGCCCATACGTGCTACATGCCCTGCCCATCTCAAACGTCTGGATTTAATGTTCCTAATTATGTCAGGTGAAGAATATAATGCGTGCAGTTCTGTGTTGTGTAACTTTCTCCATTCTCCTGTAACTTCATCCCGCTTAGCTCCAAATATTTTCCTAAGCACCTTATTCTCAAACACTCTGAACCTATGTTCCTCTCTCAGAGTGAGAGTCCAAGTTTCACAACCATACAGAAGAACCGGTAATATAACTGTTTTATAAATTCTAACTTTCAGATTTTTGGACAGCAGATTGGATAATAAGAGCTTCTCAACCGAATAATAACACGCATTTCCCATATCTCTAGATATACTTATGTAAGTAAATCATTACACGTAAGTATGTTTAGAATCAATTACTGCTGAATTTACATCACATTAAAATACGTTATTTTATGAACACTCTAAACATTTAAATCCTTTTCGAGTAGATCCTTCAAGATTTATCATTAGTAGAGTGCTAATTCTTTTTACTGAAAGACGATTTCTAATGCAGTTTTACAAGATTCGTGTAACTAAATCCTAGCTCACAATTTTCAGTATGAGATGTAATTGTATAAATCATACATTTTGATTACACAACTTTTAACACTGTATCACTTCGCAATATGTATGATAAGACTTTCCTGTGTTAAATTTCAACGTACCTCGTTTACATGTTTCGACGTATTTATGGGTCATCTTCAGAACTGGCTGTTGTTGGTCTTGGCCCCACTTGTTCTGTTTCCTGTGAGGGTGTGTACCTGTGGTATAGTGTAGAGTCAAAGAGTGTGTGTGTTTTGAAGTTGAGTTGTGTGTTGAGAATTTCGTTGGGGTGTGTTTTTGTGTGTCTGCAATAACTTCTACATAGGACAGACAGGCAGATCGTTTCAAACGCGTTACAAAGAATACATCACAGCCATAACAAAATTACAAAACACCTCCACATATGCAGAACACATCACAAATGCTAACCACACCCACAGAGACATCAACACAGACATGGAAATACTACACATCCAACCAAAATGTCAGAAACTAAACACACTAGAAAAATATGAAATATACAAACACACAAAAACACACCCCACTTGGACACGTGCTTGGACAATGCCCCAAAGGCGAGCTGCTGATCAATGCTAGACATTATCGTGTATGACATGCTTTGGCGATATCGTTAAAAACTTTAAATTGGGAGATTCATGAGAAAGTACATTGTGTATCATCAGATGGTTCTTTTAGACGGGCAGACATTATTGCCATCAACGGACGCTTAAAACGGGCTCTTGTTCTTGACCCTACTATCCGTTTCGAAAGAAACCTAAATCAGGCCACCGAAGTTGATATTGAGAAGAAGTCCATATATGAACCTTGTCTGCCGTATCTTTTTCAAAAGTACAACGTCCCTCTTAAACAATGGTCCGTCATTGGTTTGCTGTTTGGCAGTAGAGGTTCAATCACAAAATTCACGTGGAATTATCTAAAGGAACTTCACATTCCTTTTGATTATGTAATGTCTATTCTTATAAATATTATCAAGGATTCTCTTCAAATATTACGTCATCATCTCTATTTCAATTAATCAACTTATATTTGCCTTCAACAATTAACTTTCTTTTTTCTTTAATGTATCACATCACATTATTGTACATGTTTATTGTATTCAGGACCCTTGTGGTCACTCAAAATTCTTTGAGCTGATGCCTATAATTTAGAAATTTATTTACATGAATTGTTCCAACACTTTGAAATCCATTCCTGAACATCTATTGCTCAATAGCTTTTTGAACCTTGTCCATGCAATTGACATTTAATTTAATTTCAGATTAGTTCAAACACATCTCAGATTTCATTTTCTCCATTACCATCTTCGTTTCTGAAGTCCGATGTGGTTGTCGCATTTTTGCACACTTACATTCAAAGTTTGTTGCATTTTTAGAAGTCGAGTAGCAAAATCCGACAAATGCGACTGTGGCTTGAACCCTGGTTAAAAGTGTGGCTTTGGAGTACCTCAATGTCACCCCTTCAATTGGCTATGAAATCCTTTGTAATTTCCTTTACAGTAAGGGAAAATCTCGAAGAAGAACCAGACCGGATAATTAACCCAAGCGGGATTCGAGCCCGCGCTCTAGTGCAGCCTCGGTTCACTATGAGTTCGCTGAAGACTGAAGTACGCTCGTGCATACTTATTCTGATACTGAATGACAGGAAGACCGCAATAAGTAAAACCAATTTTCAACGACAGAAGTTTTTTCAAAGTCAATAATGAAAAGAATCTTTCACAACGTTTGTGTCAGCAACACTTACTATATTCCATTGAAAATTCATTTCCGGTAAACCCCTAAGTTCCATTTAAAATATGTGGGATGCAAATATTTCAAACACTAACAGTTCCCTCCTTTCATCCTTTCGATTGTAGCGTCAGAGTATTTCTGTCGCTTTACATCGCTCATGGCTGAACTCGTCTAGCAAATTAGTTCGCCATATCCCTTTGTGCGAGAATTCATGAATGGCTAATGGGGGTTATCACACACCCCAATCTCTTCTTTCTTCCCTCGTCTCAATCAAGATGCCAATCCCCGGTATAACCATAGCTTGACAAATCTTGTCGCTGCGTACACGGACATGTGGCCGGGTGTTAACCAAAATATCCCTTTGTTATGTTCGTGCATTACTTCGAAAGGAGATCTCGTACATTAGAATGAACGCCTGGGAAGACTGATAAACGACGTGAGCTGCATTACCACTTTCCTGTAGCTGAATACAGGCACTTAAATGCATTAATATTAGGGAATAAGAGAGAAAAAATTTGATCCGGATCTCTTTTGCAATGCTTTGCCAAATTTCAAATCCCTTCATTTTAATTTTACAATAGCTAAGTGTGAAATTACGATGAAAGATTAATGGAACGGAGAAAAATTCTCCCCGGCGCCGGGATTTGAACCCGGGTTTTCAGCTCTACGTGCTGATGCTTTATCCACTAAGCCACACCGGATACAACCCCGGCGTCGGACAGAATTGTCTCTGATTGAGTTCCAACTCTTGGGTTCCTTCTAGTGGCCGCCCTCTGCACTACGTCATAGATGTCTATGAACATAGGACCGAAGTCCACACATGTGCTGAGGTGCACTCGATATGAGTGACTAGTTGGCCGGGATCCGACGGAATAAGCGCCGTCATAAATCACTTCGTGATTTACGCATATCATATATATTATTTCAATGTACCGAAGTACATATGATATTTCCATGCAGATATTCTGCGTCATCATACGATGAAAGTCCGACGCCGGGGTTGTATCCGGTGTGGCTTAGTGGATAAAGGATCAGCACGTAGAGCTGAAAATCCGGGTTCAAATCCCGGCGCCGGGGAGAATTTTTCTCCGTTCCATTACTCTTTCATCGTATGATGACGCAGAATATCTGCATGGAAATATCATATGTACTTCGGTACATTGAAATAATATAAAATAAGTGTAAAATGCTCAATTAGAAAAGCTCTGAAGTGATGACCCGGAGGTTGTAAGTAATTTCAGCAGAATCTTCTTTTTCTATCTTCAAATAGAAGAAGTAAATACATTTTCGTTCCGAGACCAGTGAAACTATTGTTTCCATGCAATCCAAACCAAAGTATAACCAGGAAACTCGAGGTGAGAGACCGTAAAGGGAAATCTCCTAGAAATAACAATGTGAATTATATATATATATATATATATATATATATATATATATATATGTTGAACCGTAAGTAATGTCATATTAATTTCAGAGGGGTGATCTTTGAGATATTATAAATAAAACATTTAATACAATTACTATCGTTTTTGCTTCCTTTTTGAGATAAAAATATATAAAACATTTCTTAACGTGTTTTGAGAAAGCAATTGATTGCATTCCCAATATGCTTAGTCAGTTTAAGGGGTTAGGTACAGCTTGCAGTAGTAAAATTTTGAAAATACTCAACATTTTTTCTTCCATTACGGTATCTTGTACAATAATGAAAATTAGTACGTGTAAAACACCGTCATTCTGCTATATTATAAAAATATTTTTACAATTAAAAAAAAATTACTCGTATTTTTTTTTTTTTCAAAATTGATAATAATGACAGTTCAGTGTGCAGTGATAGAGCATTTTCCACATAATTCAAAAACTATCCAACATTCTGTAATGAAATTTTTTGTGTGCATTTACGTATGTCATCTCTCCAATGTGATGCAAAATCACTTCTCTAGCTTTGATATATTTTCTGATAAAAAATAAATTCATTCTAAAGAATGGTCAAATATCAGTATTTTCTTCTAACACAAAAAAATATAATTATTATTTATTGAGGAATGTAGTTGAAAGAACATTATATTGTAAACATGATTTTCAGTAATAAAATAAAAGAGAAAGAACATGAAAAAATTAAAAGGTTTGTGAGTTATGAGGGAATAGCTTCATCATTGCCCAGTGAACTGCCATCGTTTTGAATTTAGAAAAAAAAAATATATATATAAGTAATTTTTTTAAATCGTAAAAATATATATATTTTTTTTTTCATATAGCAGAAAGGCAGTGTTTGACATATTTCACTTTTCGTTATTGTACAAGATACAGTAACGGAAAAAAAAATTGTTGAATATTTCCAAAAATTTTACTGTTGTAAGCTGTCCCTAACCCCTTAAGAGAGCAGAGTATTATGATAATAAATGATTGAAAGAATTATAGTTTTGTCCTTTAAATATTCAGAAATTTAATCCGAACAAATGTAACTTTTCGTTCTGCAAAGAAATTTTAGAATGTGACACTTATTCGGGTCAAATTTCTGCGCATTTAAAGTACAAAACTTAAATTCTTTCAATAATTTATTATCATAATACACTGCTCTCTTATACTGATTGAGCATATTGAATTATCAAATGTTTATCACATAAGACAGTCATAAACGTATCTGTAAATTTATGACGGTCTTATGTGAAAACATTTGATAATTCAGTACAGCTTATCGGATCCAACATGGGTATTAAATTTGAGTATATTGAGAAATCAATCAATGGCTTTCCCAAAACAAGCTATGAAATTTTTCATAGTAATACAATATTTATTTCAAAAAGGAAGCAAAAACGAGCAAAATAGTATGAAAAGTTTTTGTTTGAAATTTTTCAAATAATAATCCCTTGAAAGTTATGACATTACGGTTCATCGTGTGTGTGTGTGTGTGTGTGTGTGTGTGTGTGTGTGTGTGTGTGTGTGTGTGTGTGTGTGTGTGGGTGTGGGTGTGGGTGTGGGTGTGGGTGTGGGTGTGGGTGTGGGTGTGGGTGTGGGGGGGTGTGTGTGTGTGTGTGTGTGTGTGTGGGTGTGGGTGTGGGTGTGGGTGTGTGGGTGTGGGTGTGTGGGTGTGTGTGTGTGTGGGGTGTGGGTGTGGGTGTGGGTATGGGTGTGTGTGTGTGTGTGTGTGGGGGTGTTTTTAACAGTATATATTTCAACATGCCCCATTACATAGGTAATATTACATGTTTTGACATTTCTAGATAATTACATTTTTAAGATTGCAAATTTGCCAGTTGCGTAATCAATAAATATCTGTGTGATAAGATATGCGATGAGAATAAATTGTGTGTGTGGGCGTGGGTGTGGGTGTGGGGGTGTGTGGGGGTGTGTGTGTGTGTGTGTGGGGTGTGTGTGTGTGTGGGTGTGGGGTGTGTGTGTGTGTGTGGGGGTGGGGGTGTGTGTGTGTGTGGGTGTGGGGGTGTGTGTGTGTGTGTGTGGGTGTGGGTGTGTGGGGGTGTGTGTGTGTGTGGGTGTGGGTGTGGGTGTGGGTGTGGGGGTGTGTGTGTGTGTGGGTATGGGTGTGGGTGTGGGTGTGTGTGTGTGTGTGTGTGTGGGTATGGGTGTGGGTGTGGGGGTGTGTGTGTGTTTTTTTTGTGTTTTTGTGTGTGTTTTAGTGTGTGTTTTTTTGTTTTTTTTTTGTGTTTTTGTATGTGTTTTTTGTTTTTTGTGTTTTTGTGTGTGTTTTTTGTTTTTTTGTGTTTTTGTGTGTGTATTTTGTTTTTTTGTGTTTTTGTGTGTGTTTTTGGTTTTTTTTGTGTTTTTGTGTGTGTTTTTGATTTTTGTGTTTTTGTGTGTTTTTTGTGTTTTTGTGTGTGTTTTTTTGTTTTTTTTTGTGTTTTTGTGTGTGTTTTTTGTTTTTTTGTGTTTTTTGTTTTTTTTTGTGTTTTTGTGTGTGTTTTTTTGTGTTTTTGTGTGTTTTTTTGTGTTTTTGTGTGTTTTTTTGTGTTTTTGTGTGTGTTTTTTGTTTTTTTGTGTTTTTGTGTGTGTGTTTTTTTGCGCGCGCGTGTTTTTCTGGGTATATGACTACTTTTTTCTTTTGTTTTTCAAGAAATTCTCCATTGAATACATTTAAATTTCGAAACATTTTTAACGATACTGAGCGGTGTCCCTTTCCTTTCCTCAATTCACAAGTCAGTAAATATTTTTCATAAAAGTCCATTTAATATCTCATAACATTTTCCGGATTTATCAACAGAGTTTACAAAATGGGAGTTATAAACTTTCTCGACATTTAATTCCATAAAGGACGAGGAAAAGATGTACTGTTCGGTCGTCGCACGTCCTCTAGGATGTAGCGGGTGGCATACTGAGCAGGTATTGTCTCTCCAAAGTGAATCTTTATCGCTGGATTTATCGGTTGTACCATGGAGAAAACATCTTTATTCTAGTAACAGGCTATGCTACAATGGAAACTGAGTTACTTAATCTTGCAGTGTATTGTAATGTATTGTACTATTTTAATATGTTATATTGTGTTATATTATGTATTTATATTATTGTATTGTATTCATTTCATTTCATTTATTATATTCCATAGATCTTACATTAGTAATGAAGCTTTAAGGCGTGGAACAAGTCAAAATTTTACAAGATTACAATTACAATTACACTTTTTAGAATTTTTTTTTACAATTTTCACAATTTTACAATTTTCCAATTTTCTACAATTTCTTGCAATATTCTACAATTTTTTTTACAATATTTTGGCGAGATGTAGTGAGATGAGGTAAGGCCCGACGATTCGCCAAAAGATTACCTGGCATTTGCCTTATAGTTGAGGAAAACCTCGGTAAAAATGCAACCAGGTAATCAGACCAAACGGGGTGAAATGAAGTGAGGCCGAGGACTCGCCATAGACCATCCGGCATCAGTCCCACAGCTGGGGAAACCTCGGAAGAAACCAACCAATCAGACCAAACGTGGGATCCAATCCGAACGCAGCTCCGGATCAGCAGCCCAGCGAGTCTGCCGACTGAGCTACATCGATGGCTCTACTAAAAATATACAGTACATAACCAATCAGATTATTAAATTTACAAACCCAAAAGATTATTCATCAGTTGAGCTATAACATATAATACATAACAAGTAAGTTAATGCAATTAAAGGCATAAAAAATTCAATCAGTTGAGATATACAGAAATTGATAATACATATCATGCAATTACTTCAGATTACAAGCATAAACAATTCATCAATAGAGCTATATAGATTACTATTCAATTTAAAGCATGTACAATTCATCACCCAAACTATACAAATACATAGGCTACAATACAAAGTAAACAAATTAATTCAATTTGGAAACATAATTTTGTTAAGCTATACAAATTTGTACAATTCATATTAAGTACATTAATTCATTTTATAATGATAAACAATTCATCAGTTGAGCTATACAGACTATTATACAATTTACAGCATATATAGGGACATCATTTTATTTTTACTAATATTTCTAATATTAACCTGGCTATACCATTGGATCAACGATTGAGAACCGGAAATACCGTTTGCAACCCCTTCCACGACTGAAGTTCAATGATACTGCGTAAAATACAAACAAATCACTTTACTAAGTATAGGAGGGAAGAAAAGTAGTTCATCTATTTACGTAAACTAGGAAATATCACGCTTTTGAGTTTGATAATTTTCATTAGGTTTTTGTTTAATCAAAATACAGTACAGTATTAACAATGAGTGTTTTTACTCACGAACTGAGCTGTCCATGCGGACGTATTCATTATGCAGTGTATATTATACTGTCTACAGCACATTAGCGTACACTACAGAGAATGAAGTTAAATTGAAAAATAATCATAATATGGATATTTAAACATACTTTTGAAAATGGTGGCCGTTCATTTCCATACAGGCTTCAGTTCGAATGTGTGTAATTATAATTACCAGTTTCGTCCTACGTACTAGTAACTCATGTTGAAATAATTCTATACCTACTCTCAGAGTACCTTACGTACTGTAAATTCAATCTTCGCTTCTGCCCGATCCGAAAAGATAAAATTACTCAGACATGCTATCTACTGTCCGTCCATGTGGTTATGTCGCAGGATCACAAAAAGGGGGGAAATCACGTGACAGTTAATTACTTAATGAGGACCTTTTATTTAAGATATTTAAACAGTTGTATGGGTATAATATTACGTAGACGTCCAATTTCTAATAGAAATTAATGTTCTCAGAAAAGAGCTAAGACAGCCCAGCCACTAGCCTTTACAGAGAGGCGAATAGAAGCAGGTGGGGAAAACCGGAATGCGAAGTAGGCAAATGGACGACAGTATCTGTGCGAAAATGATGCAATATTGAAAACTCTTTCGTCACTGGAAAACGCGAACATATTTACTATGACCGTAAGGCTACAATGACTGTATATGCGGTTTTGGATCTGTGTGGAGGACTGTTGAACTTCATTAGTAGAAAGAGTGGGAGTGCAGTACATTCAAAAACTCAGATACAATAAAAATTGAAGTAAAAATAAAATGATGTCCCTGTACAATTGTGTTGTGTAATATTGTATAATTTGGGAATGACGAGACGAATGAAAAGTAAAAATCTCTCGGTCTCATTTCGCCAAATATCTCGCTAGCATAAATTCTATCGATGAAAACGTTTTAGTTGATAGAGCGTCGTTGAATATCCTATATAAACAAGAATGTAGCGTAAAAAAGCATTACGTGGCTCATTTGAACTTAAGCAAATAGCTAAAACAAAAGACTGTTAATGGAAACAATAGAAATGAAGACGGCGAGGAAAATAGTTGGAGTTGCTAAATTAGTCCATGTCCGGAGCGAGAACATCAGAGAACAATTTAATATTCAGGAAGTGGAAGAGTAGACTGCAAGGAGAAGACAAGAGTGGAATGAACGTATCTGCCTTATGGCGTCGGATGGAATATTAAGAATATCACGAGATCTTATCCATGAGGTGAAAGAAGTCCTGGCAGAATATTAAAAAGATGGTTAGAGTCAGTTCCATTTTGATGGTAACAGGCATACAAAACAAAAGAAGAAGAAGAAGAAGAAGAAGAAGAAGAAGAAGGGAAAGTATCATTCATTCATTTATTCATTGTTCTTCCCAATGACAGGTCTTTTACTGCAAACCCAGCATTCTCCAATTCTGTATTTTCTATTTTCTGCCTTCTTCTTTGTCTCCGAATATGATTCATATACAGTATTTTAATGTCGTCTAACGTCTGATATCTTATTCTGTCCCGAACTGTTCTCCCGTTCACCATTCATTCTACTGCATCCTTCGGTAGGCAATTTCTTTCAGATAATGATTATTATTATTATTATTATTATTATTATTATTATTATTATTATTATTATTATTATTATCTTTCTAAATACAAGATAAATATTTATCTTTTTATTTATTTATTTAATACTTTACATTTGAGCTACATTAGGCATTGCAGCCCGAAAGAGCAGAAGCTCGTGCTCGGGCGCAGTTCAGATCAGTTATATAAAATATATCACAAAATTAAGAGAGTTCATTGAGCACAATAACATTAATAAATGGTAAAATACATACAGCATGTAATAATAGGGTCTATATACAAATATAAAATACACAAGTACATACATATTAGAGTATCAAATTAGCTTAAACAATTAAATAATTAATCTTATTTGTTTCTTAAATCTATGTGTGTTAAGTGTACTTGGCTCAGGGTAAGCTCTAATTAATGCATTATAAATTTTGGGTCCAAAATTTCTGCTGTGTTTTAATCCAGCAGTTGTGTGGCATTTGGGAGTATTTAGAAAGAAACTGTAGTTTTGTCTCGTATGGTATTCGTGAGGATCAAATTTAAATTTATTGTGGTTTTTATGGAAGTAAATCAGCAATGTTTGTTTATAAATTTGTCCTAGATTTGATACACCAAATTCCTGAAAAATTAATTTTGTTGGGTAATCACAAGGTTTATGTAGACAAATTTTGATAATTCTTTTTTGGAGCAAATTTAAAGGATGGAGTCCACACCTGTGGAGTAACGGTCAGCGCATCTGGCCGTGAAACCAGGTGGCCCGGGTTCGAATCCCGGTCGGGGCAAGTTACCTGATTGAGGTTTTTTCCGGGGTTTTCCCTCAACCCAATACGAGCAAATGCTGGGTAACTTTCGGTGCTGGACCCCGGACTCACCTCACCGGCATTATCACCTTCATATCATTCAGACGCTAAATAACCTAGATGTTGATAAAGCGTCGTAAAATAACCCAATAAAAAAAATAAAGGATGGAGAGTCGATTTTGCATTCCTCCCCAACCTAAAATACCATACTGAATTATTGATTGAAACAGAGCTAAGTACACAGTACGCAGAATATAAACGGGTAAATAAGAGCGTAGAATGAAAAATTTGTGGATTGTTTTACGCATTGTTAATAAACTTTTTTATTTATTTTGTAAATCATCTCTTGATCCCCCTAAACCCCTTACATGACTCCCTGGGGGTCGCTGCCCTAGACTATGGTGCAAGTCGTCGGGCCCTCCTTCATAAGAAGAGAAAACATTTAACAAAAAACCGATGACGAAAAAACTACAGCAGCAACCTGCTTTCGATAAGATTCGTCCCTTGGCCACTCTATAGATTGCAGAATTTCATTTATTAAATACGTATTTCGATTTTAGGCAAAATTACGTATTTAATTAAAAAATGAATACTAAAGAGATGATTATTGCGTAAGATTGTTTGCGTTTCAAATTCGAACTCGAATTATCAATAAAATAATAATAATAAAAATACAAATTCAATGTCACCACAAGATGGGCAGGAAACTCCACGTCGTACTCCATGGACATATGCGCCCCTCCTCCCATTTCCTTATCAGACTTGTTACTCAATTGTAAGGAAATAATAATAATAATGATTCTAATATGATCACCCCCAAAGCGTTGTGATTCAGTCGTGCGTGAAGCGAGAATAAGGATGGGGGTGGGGGTTAATTTGATTGCTCTCGTTGCAGAGAAAGCAAAACACGGAGGTGGGGAGGCTGGTGACGAAGGGACAAGAGGTGCAGCATAAAGGAATGAAAATATATGACAAGGAAGAGCGGAATTGTATGAGAAGGTTTTTGTATTGAGGGAAACGCTGTAAAAATAATAATATGAGCAGAAAAGCTTGCTGTCTGTCTCAGGAGTGCGGGAACGTGAGATGAAAGGAAAGACCTCGGTACGCCGGCAGCGTCCTGGGACGAAGCCAAATAGATCGCATTCTGCATTCTAGCCAATGTCGGGAAATGCTCTAGAATAGGGCTGCGTGCTGTTCGATATCACTCCGCTAGGGCCACGGTTTAGTTCCCCAGCCTTGTGTCTACGTTAGTTGAGTGGAAGAGAGGTTCTTATGGCAGGAGAAATAACTCTGCCCAACTTACTTACTTACTTACTTACTTACTTACTTACTTACTTACTTACTTACTTACTTACTTACTTACTTACTTACTTACATACTTACTTACTGGCTTTTAAGGAACCCGGAGGTTCATTGCCGCCCTCACATAAGCCCGCCATTGATCCCTATCCTGAGCAAGATTAATCCAGTCTCTATGATCATATCCCACCTCCTTCAAATCCATTTTAATATTATCTTTCCATCTACGTCTCGGCCTCCCCAAAGGTATTTTTTCCCTCAAACCTCCCAACTAACACTCTATATGCATTTCTGGATTCGCCCATACGTGCTACATGCCCTACCCACCTCAAACGTCTGGATTTAATGTTCCTAATTATGTCAGGCGAAGAATACAATGCGTGCAGTTCTGTGTTGTGTAACTTTCTCCATTCTCCTGTAACTTCACCCCTCTTAGCCCCAAATATTTTCCTAAGCACCTTATTTCAAACACCCTTAACCTATGTTCCTCTCTCAAAGTGAGAGACCAAGTTTCACAACCATATAGAACAACCGGTAATATAACTGTTTTATAAATTCTAACTTTCAGATTTTTTGACAGCAGACTGGATGATAAAAGCTTCTCAACCGAATAATAACAGGCACTTCCCATATTTATTCTGTGTTTAATTTCCTCCCGAGTATCATTTATATTCGTTACTGTTGCTCCAAGATATTTGAATTTTTCCACCTCTTCAAAAGATAAATTTCCAATTTTTATATTTCCATTTCGTACAATATTCTCATCACGAGACATAATCATACACTTTGTCTTTTCGGGATTTACTTCCAAACCTATCTCTTTACTTGCCTCCAGTAAAATTCCCGTGTTTTTCCTAATCGTTTGTGGATTTTCTCCTAACATATTCACGTCATCCGCATAGACAAGCAGCTGATGTAACCCGTTCAATTCCAAACCCGCCCTGTTATCCTGGACTTTCCTAATAACATACTCTAGAACAAAGTTAAAAAGTAAAGGTGATAGTGCATCTCCTTGCTTTAGCCCACAATGAATTGGAAACGCATCTGATAGATATGGACCTATACGAACTCTGCTGTACGTTTCACTGAGACACATTTTAATTAATCGAACTAGTTTCTTGGGAATACCAAATTCAATAAGAATATCATATAAAACTTCTCTCTTAACCGAGTCATATGCCTTTTTGGAAATAACTCTGCCAGTAGAAATAAATCTAATAAATAAATGAATAAATAATTAAATACGTAAATAAGTAACTAAATAGGTGAATAAGTAAGTAAACAATTAAATAAATAAATAACTTACGTAAATAAGTGAATAACTAAATGAATAAGTAAATAAGTAAGTGCAGAATTAGAGGCAATCATATAACTGTAGAGCGTCTCGTTTAGGCACAGTGAAAACGTAAATAAAGTGCAGGTAACGTGTGGGGGAGGACGAGCCATACGATAAACAAGGTTTTAGTTACAACATTTATAGCGGAGCATTAATTGAAATTATATTTTCCAAAAACACACAAAACAAAAGAACACAAATTGCATAACGTTATCATATACACATTTTAACAAACAAGCAATTGTAACGTTGAAATAATTCAATATAACAAAATAATATATATTATTTTAATGTAGGCCTACCGAAGTACATATGATATTTCCATGCAGATATTCTGCGTCATCATACGATGAAAGAGTAATGGAACGGAGTGGCTTAGTGGATAAAGCATCAGCACGTAGAGCTGAAAACCTGGGTTCAAATCCCGGCGCCGGAGAGAATTTTTCTCCGTTCCATTACTCTTTCATCGTATGATGACGCAGAATATCTGCATGGAAATATCATATGTGCTTCGGTACATTAAAATAATATATATGATATGCGTAAATCATTTCGTGATTTAAGACGGCGCTTATCCCGTCGGATCCCGGCCAACTAGTCACTCATATCGAGTGCACCTCAGCACATGTGCGGACTTCGGTCCTGCGTTCATAGACATCTATGACGTAGTGCAGAGGGCGGCCACTAGAGGGAACCCAAGAGTTGGAGCTTAATCTGAGACGATTCTAACCGGCGTCGGGGTTGTATCCGGTGTGGCTTAGTGGATAAAGCATCAGCACGTAGAGCTGAAAACCCGGGTTCAAATCCCGGCGCCGGAGAGAATTTTTCTCCGTTCCATTACTCTTTCATCGTATAACAAAATAAATTTTGCTACTTATATGATGTTGCTTTCAAGCATCATTTTTTACAGTCATAAATTTCATTCTCTGTATGACTACATAATATTACCGTAATTATTAAATTTGCCTATTGAGAACAGATAATTATGTTTAGGAAATAGTGTTGTCACTTCAGACCAATATACTGTAGTTTTGTTAATTCGGCCACAGAAGACGGTGATATTATGTTAGTCATACAGAAAATGAAGTTATTACCGTAAAAATACTGCTTGAAGACATCATATAAGTAACAAAATTTAATTTGTTATATTGAATTATTTCAACATCACAATTACTTACTTGTTAAAATGTGTACTTTATATGAAAACGTTATAAAATTTGTGTTCTTTTGTTTTGCGTGTTTTTGGAAAATGTAATTTCAATTAATGCTCAGCCAGAAATGATGTAACTAAAATTTTGTGCATCCCTCGTGTTTAACGTACGGCTCTTCCTCCCCCACACGTTACCTGCACTTTGTTTACGTTTTAACTGTGCCTAAACGACGCTCTACTATAGTGATTAGAGATTAATCAGAACTTCTAGCCTATAAAAAAAATCTCCAATATCGAAATGCATTACGAGACAAAACGAAGCGAGATTAATTATTGTGGGTATCATTCGTAATAGATATTACAGGAAACGACTGAAATGTTTTCATACTGTTATAATTAAATAATTACTTGTATACACATCGATACGTCAAAATCGTAATATGTTCATAAACCAATGTTTTGTGCAAGTAGTATTACTGGATATAATATAATTTGGAAGAGAGTTTAATTTCACATTCAATCACTAATTTTATTGGTCACAGAAACAATGACGTAATGTGACACCCCACTATTGATATGTACAAGCAGTATTTGGTGAAATGCCACGACAAGGATCACGATAAGGACCGTGACATGGACCACGATAAAGATCATGAAAAGGACCACGACATAGCCCAGGATAAGGATCATGACATCGACCACGATAAGGGTCGCAATAAGGATCACAAGGACAAAAAGACAATATGGACCACGATGAGGACCATGAAAAAGGCAAAAAGAACCATAAGGACTAAGACAAAAATAACAAGGACCACTATGAAGACCATGATAAAGATAACAAAGATCACAATAAGGACCATGACAAAGACAACAGGGACTACGATGAGAACCATGAGGCCATAGGCGTGGCTCAGTTGGTTAAGGCGCTTGCCTGCCGGTCTGAAGTTGCGCTCGGGCGCGGGTTCGATCCCCGCTTGGGCTGATTACCTGGTTGAGCTTTTTCCGAGGTTTTCCCCAACCGTAAGGTGAATGCCAGGTAATCTATGGCGATTCTCGGCCTCATCTCGCCAAATACCATCTCGCTATCACCAATCTCATCGACGCTAAATAACCTCGTAGTTGATACAGCGTCGTTAAATAGCCGACTAAACAAATAAAAAGACTATGACAAAGATAACAAGGATCACGATAAGGACTATGACAAAGACAACAGGGACCACGATGAGGACCATGATAAAGACAACAAGGACCACGATGAAGACCATGACAAAGACAACAAGGATCACGATAAAGTCAACCAGGGCCACGATGAGTATCACGACAAAGACAACAAGGACTACGATGAGGACCACGACAAAGTCAACAAAGACCACGATATGTACCATGACAAAGACAACAAGGACCACGATAAGGACAGTGACAAAGACATAAGGATCACGATAAGGACCATGATAAAGACAACAAGGACCACGACAAAGACAAGGAACACGATGAGGAATGACAAAGATAACGAAAACCACGATAAGGTCCATGACAAAGACAAAAGGGCCACGACAAAGACAACAAGGAACACGATGAGGACCATGATAAAGACAACAAGGGCCACGACAAAGACAACAGGGACCACGATGAGGACCATGATAAAGACAAGGGCCACGACAAAGACAACAGGGACCACGATGAGGACACATGATAAAGACAACAAGGACCACGACAAAGACAACAGGGACCACGATGAGGACCATGATAAAGACAACAAGGACCACGACAAAGACAACAGGGACCACGATGAGGACCATGATAAAGACAACAAGGACCACGACAAAGACAACAGGGACCACGATGAGGACCATGATAAAGACAACAAGGGCCACGACAAAGACAACAGGGACCACGATGAGGACCATGATAAAGACAACAAGGACCACGACAAAGACAACAAGGACCACGATGAGGATCATGATAAAGACAACAAGGACCACGATGAGGATCATGATAAAGACAACAAGGACCACGATGAGGACCATGATAAAGACAACAAGGACCACGATGAGGACCATGATAAAGACAACAAGGACCACGATGAGGACCATGATAAAGACAACAAGGACCACGACACAGACAACAGGGACCACGATGAGGACCATGATAAAGACAACGAGGGCCATGATGAGGACCATGATAAAGACAACAAGAACCACGATGAGGACCATGATAAAGACAACAAGGACTACGATGAGGACCATGATAAAGACAACAAGAACCACGATGAAGACCATGATAAAGACAACAAGGACCACAATGAGGACCATGATAAAGACAACAAGGACCATGATGAGGACCATGATAAAGACAACAAGAACCACGATGAGGACCATGATAAAGAAAACAAGGACCAAGATGAGGACCATGATAAAGACAACAAGGACCACGACAAAGACAACAGGAACCACGATGAGGACCATGATAAAGACAACAAGGGCCACGACAAAGACAACAGGGACCACGATGAGGACCATGATAAAGACAACAAGGACCACGACAAAGGCAACAAGGACCACGATGAGGACCATGATAAAGACAACAAGGACCACGATGAGGACCATGATAAAGACAACAAGGACCACGACAAAGACAATAAGGACCACGGTGAGGACCATGACAAAGACAACAAGGGTCACGACAAAGACAACAAGGGTCACGACAAAGACAACAAGGGTCACGATAAAGACAGCAAGGACCACGATAAAGTCAACCAGGGCCACGATGAGTATCACGACAAAGACAACAAGGACTACGATGAGGACCATGACAAAGACAACAAGGACCACGATGAGGACAGTGGCAAAGACATAAGGATCACGATAAGGACCATGATAAAGATAACAAGGACCATGATGAGGATCATGACAAAAACAACAAAGACCACGACAAGGACAAGGACCATGACAAAGACAACAGGAACCATAATAAGGAGCATAAGGACGACAAGGATCACGATAAGGACCACGGTGAGGACAATAACAAGGATGGTGACATGCGTGTACCACGGTACCTATACCCGCGAGGCGTCAGCATTGAGTTTCCTCCCAGCGATCTTACATCTATTTCGGAGTTCATTTAGAAACACATTGAACTGTTTACGCAAAAAAATGGGAACTCATTTGAACGCCTTCTGAAAGAAATATTCTGACATATGCATTTTCATTCGGACACATCGTGCTTATTGTGCTTTGCATCTATCCCTGAAACTTTTGTGTTTCTAGCTCTATACCTAATAGCGATATCACTGCAATTTGACTTACAGTGTACAAGAAAGTTCAGACTAGAGTTGTGTACAATCGGTTATGGAAAATATAAATTATATACTGCTATTGAACGCCTGATGTTGTAGTCAGTATGCAAAGCTCTTCCGCCTCGCGGAGTGTCTCAGGTTCGGTTTAACTAATATTCGAGTTGTTTCACATTCTTTGTGGGTGAGCGGCAAAGGCAGACCACATTGAGCCATACAAGAGTTTCTAGGAACCCTTGCAAAGACGCGATTATCATCGTGTAGGTCTACCATTTAATTGATAATTCTTCCTCTTTCACTACATTCAATCAATCAATCAATCATCCACTGATTCATCGGTCAATCTATCCATCCATTCCTCAACTCATTGATTCATTTATGCATCGATTCGTTGATTCATTCATCCATGGATTGATCCATCGATTGATTGATTCACTGATTGGTTCATTAATTAATTAATTAGTTCACTCATTCATCCATTAGTTGATTCATTTATTGTTTCATTTATCCATGTATTACAGTTGGATCTCAACAACATGCTTCGTGAAAGTGCAAGCAGAGTACTTTTGTTTTCCTTAATAACATTCTCTCTCCTTAAAAATGATTTATTAAGGAAATAATAATGCATCTGCTTACAGTAATTAAAAGGCATTAACAACTACTGTTTTCAAGGTATGGATTTTGAGTTTAAAGTGTAAATGTTACACTAGAATGTATGTACTTATTTGCTCTTCCATTCAGTAAGTAGTTGTAATTTATTCTCTCCCGACATTTCTTTACACACTAGATTTCATATTATGCATTACACTTATTTCCTTTGTTCATTTACTATATATGTATTAGTTATAAAGATAAGTGTATTAAAGTGTCCCATAAATTGTAGGCCTTTATCAAGCAAACATATTTTTTAAATAAAACAAAGTAAATTTCCTTCAATAAAATTTTACTCAGATTGTACACTCAGAAAATGTCAGTTTCATGTATGATGAAGTACGCTTGGTGTTCTGTCTAGCAAGCAAAACATAAGGGGAACGTGTTCAAATTCGAACATTCCGTCGAATGCCCGACCTTGACGGATGTTCTCCAATCGGTGGAATCTAAACCTGTTGTAAGCCTTATCCCGCAGCTCTCTAGTTTATACTAACAAATAAAAAGCGTGATAGAAACAAATAATGACCTGTGTAATACGCTCAACTGTGATAGATTGATCGATTGGCTCTATAAATAACTCAGACTTAACATGGGAAGAGTAATAATATCTACTACTTGGTTTAGCTTTCATACTGTACCATAGCCGTCTCGAGAGAAATACTGTACATCGTCTAGAAAGCGACAAGTACAGGCAGCATCATATCTATCCCACACTTCAAAGTTTGTGTGTTCCTGTATGCAGAGGGAAGCAGCATAAGCTGCAATTTCTTGCCTGTTCAACGAACGACGTAACATGACTTCCGTTCTTGCATTAAAATATAGGTATGCACGATTTTTAATGGAGTATGCAAGAGACGGATAGACGGATTGCACAAGCATGGAGCAAATTCCACAGTCCAAATTTTATCCTTCAAGATAGATCTCTTAGCCAAAAGCTAAAATTCGAAATATTGGAAAGTTGTGTTAGCCCAATATTATTGTATGGATGCCAGACTTGGGCTTGTACGCAAAGACGGATGGAAAAACTCAGAATATGTCAGCGAAAAATCGAAAGACGAATTTTGAACTTTAAAATAACAGACAGGATATCCAATGCGGACTTAAGAGAAAGATCCAAGATGAAAGCCGTGGGAAACCAGGCACAAGAGCTAAAGTGGGAATGGGGAGGTCATGCTACTAGACTGCAACAGGATAGATGGGCTTACGCTACAACATTGAGGGACGTCCGGACTGGGAAGAGGAGGAGAGGCCGTCCCAAATGTAGATGGGCGGATGACTTCCAGACAGCAGCTGGAGCAGACTGGACAAGGATCGCCAGGGACAGAGTGCAGTGGAAAACTCTAGGGAGGGAGATAGCAAGGTGTAGTGCAGTGTAGTGAAGTGCTTCAGACACAAAGTGGCAAGATTGTGTGACGGAAATGTAGACTAGGAGGCAAACGCGCACACCAAGAACTAGAGACACAAATAGTCTGAGATTAGTATTATGTAGTATTATAAATAGATTAGATTACACGAGAATTAGCTCAGGAAGTGACTAGGTAACTAGACCTTAAGACATAGTATATGAAAACCACCCGAACTCTCACGGACTGGTTCCCCATGTGAGTAAGCAACCGAGCCACCCCTATGTAAGTAGGAGGCCCTTGCCCTGAAGGGATTTTATGGGCTTAATATTATTATTATTATTATTATTATTATTATCATTATTATTATTATTATTATTATTATTATTATTATTATTATTATTATGCAAGAGGTGTTAGTGTTTGTGAAATTTGTTTCTGAACGTTACAAAATCAAGCTCTGTAGACGATGTCTTCACTGTTTCCTTGGTTCCATAACGACGCAGGCAGAAATTACACTAGACAAAGCTTCTGGCGTGCTTGGTGCCCATAGCGAACTCGGAATCCGTTGTTACTCTCACAAAAGAGGAAATATTAAGTTCGAGAAACGTAAAAAGATTACAGACACGACTCTGATAATATATAATTATTCTAATCTAATGAAGACATGGTACAGGATGCCATCATAGTTCTAATATTTAAACACATGTTCCTCTGACTTGTTTCTTTGTCAAATGTAATGTATGTATGTAGAAATTATAGCAATAACTAGATCAAATAGGCCTATGAATATCACTTGAAACACTCACTGTGTCCAACGTGGTACGAGAATAACTTTATTTCCAACGTGTCATGATGTAGAAACACAAACTTTTTGGGAGCTACATATACTCTACATAATAATAATAATAATAATAATAATAATAATAATAATAATAATAATAATAATAATAATAATAATAATAATAATAATAATAATAATAATAATAATAATAATAACCAAAATAATAACCATAATAATAATAATAATAATAATAATAATAACCATAATAATAATAACAATAATAATAATAATAATAATAATAATAATAACAATAATAATAATAATCATAATAATACAAACTTACTTACTTACAAATGGCTTTTAAGGAACCCGAAGGTTCATTGCCGCCCTCACATAAGCCCGCCAGCGGTCCCTATCCTGTGCAAGATTAATCCAGTCTCTATCATCACACCCCACCTCCCTCAAATCCATTTTAATATTATCCTCCCATCTACGTCTCGTCCTCCCTAAAGGTCTTTTTCCCTCCGGTCTCCCAACTAACAATCTATATGCATTTCTGGATTCGCCCATACGTGCTACATGCCCTGCCCATCTCAAACGTCTGGATTTAATGTTCCTAATTATGTCAGGTGAAGAATACAATGCGTGCAGTTCTGTGTTGTGTAACTTTCTCCATTCTCCTGTAACTTCATCCCGCTTAGCCCCAAATATTTTCCTTAGCACCTTATTCTGAAACACCCTGAACCTATGTTCCTCTCTCAGAGTGAGAGTCCAAGTTTCACAACCATACAGAACAACCGGTAATATAACTGTTTTATAAATTCTAACTTTCAGATTTTTCGACAGCAGACTGGATGATAAGAGCTTCTCAACCGAATAATAACACGCATTTCCCATATTTATTCTGCGTTTAAATTCCTCCCGAGTGTCATTTATATTTGTTACTGTTGCTCCAAGATATTTGAATTTTTCCACCTCTTCGAAGGATAAATCTCCAATTTTTATATTTCCATTTCGTACAATATTCTGGTCACGAGACATAATCATATACTTTGTCTTTTCGGGATTTACTTCCAAACCGATCGCTCTACTTGCTTCAAGTAAAATTTCTGTGTTTTCCCTAATCGTTTGTGTATTTTCTCCTAACATATTCACGTCATCCGCATAGACAAGAAGCTGATATAACCCGTTCAATTCCAAACCCTGCCTGTTATCCTGAACTTTCCTAATTGCATATTCTAGAGCGAAGTTAAAAAGTAAAGGTGATAGTGCATCTCCCTGCTTTAGCCCGCAGTGAATTGGAAAAGCATCAGATAGAAAATGACCTATACGGACTCTGCTGTATGTTTCACTGAGACACATTTTAATTAATCGAACTAGTTTCTTGGGAATACCAAATTCAATAAGAATATCATATAATACTTCCCTCTTAACAGAGTCATAAGCCTTTTTGAAATCTATGAATAACTGATGTACTGTACCCTTATACTCCCATTTTTTCTCCATTATCTGTCGAATATAAAAAATCTGATCAATAGTCGATCTATTACGCCGAAAACCGCACTGATGATCCCCAATAATTTCATCTACGTACGGAGTTAATCTTCTCAAAAGAATATTGGACAAAATTTTGTACGACGTCAACAAAAGTGATATTCCTCGAAAGTTACCACAGTTGGTTTTGTCCCCTTTTTAAAAATAGGTACAATTATGGACTCCTTCCATTGTTCTGGTACAATTTCCTTTTCCCAAATAGCAAGTACAAGTTTATAAATTTCGTTATATAATGCACTCCTACCCTCTTGTATTAATTCTGCTGGAATTTGATCGATACCTGGAGACTTGTACTGTTTCAGATTTTCTATCGCAATTTCGACTTCTGAAAGCGTGGGTTCGGGTATAAATGGCTCAGCAGTTTGTATTTCAATTTCGTCCCGATCATTTCTAAACCATAATAATAATAACAATAATAATAATAACCATAATAATAATAATAATAATAATAACAATAATAATAATAATAACAATAATAATAATAATAACCATAATAATAATAATAATAATGGTTTATTTAAGCTGGCAGAATTAAGGTCATACGGCCTTCTCTAACACTCAAGCAGGACTAAAAATGCGTTACAAAAAAAAAAAAAAATACAAATTTACAAACTAAAGTACAATGCAATTTTACACACAAAACTGAAGAAGATAATCATAATGGACCTATAATGTAAGCAAGAAGTCAGTATAAATCAGGCATAATATATAACATATAGAAAGAAAGGAAAATGCGTAATAAAATGTGAACAGTAAGTCAAAATAAATGAGACATACAAAGTATAAAAATATGAGACAATAATAATATTGATGATGATATTAATGATAATAATAATAATAAAATAATAATAATAATAATAACATAGGTTAAGGGTGTTTGAGAATAAGGTGCTTAGGAAAATATTTGGGGCTAAGAGGGATGAAGTTACAGGGGAATGGAGAAAGTTACACAACACAGAACTGCACGCATTGTATTCTTCACGTGACATAATTAGGAACATTAAATCCAGACGTTTGAGATAGGCAGGGCATGTAGCACGTATGGGCGAGTCCAGAAATGCATATAGAGTGTTAGTTGGGAGGCCGAAGGGAAAAGACCTTTAGGGAGGCCGAGACGTAGATGGGAAGATAATATTAAAATGGATTTGAGGGAGGTGGGATATGATGATAGAGAATGGATAATCTTGCTCAGGATAGGAACCAATGGGGGGCTTGTGTGAGGGCGGCAAGGGCTGCAATGAACCTCCGGGTTCCTTAAAAGCCAGTAAGTAATAATAATAATAATAATAATAATAATAATAATAATAATAATAATAATTTATATCTATATCTAGACCCCAGAGAATTAAATTCATTTCTTGAAAACCAGATACCATAAAAGTCGAATAACTTTTCACTATGTATCAATACATATTATTAATATTTATAAAATAACTAATATAATTACTTGAATCCTTTAAAATCGGGAAATAAAAATATGTAATATAAATTAATAAACTTTTGTATGGAAACGTGACAACGCTGTAAAAATTTATTGCCTGGAGTCAAGACATACAAGGTGCAATCAATATATTTTACGAACTGCACTTGTATTTATTGTTACGTTAAACATACGTGCGCGTGTCACTGAAGATCATTGCTTCCATGCCAGTTGAGTCAGTCTATCAAACAGCGTCAGATTGTCTTTAAGAACTAAGCTTCTATATGTGATTTTGTGCAAACACGTCAAAGATCCATTGCGATTTTTCCTGGAATCTCCCTCATATACGCCTTATAGTTGTTCTTCTCTTCTACCTTTCAAGTGATGCATTCAGTGTAGATTACAGGCGTTTCCCTGTTTCTAGATAACTTCTCAGTTTCCTATGTTCTGTGTGTTGCCTACATTCAAGGCAGTCCGGAAACTTATTGATTGCCCTCTGTGCATAGTAACTTATATCTAGTAGTATGTTGGAGCGATGGAGGTGAGAACAAAAAATTTAAACAATCAATTTCGTTGAGAGACAGCTCTGAAAATTTGCTTTCCATTATGTGAGTTTACCGGTAAATTACTTTAAAAATTTAAATTGCAGGCAACTAGTTGTAAGTGATTTAAGCAAAATACTGCCTGCAGCTTCTCTCTACAAGGTTTAAAACAGAAAAATTAAACACTACACCATCCGTATTTCTTTTCTTACAACATTAAAAACAATCTTCATAGCAATGACCTACCAATTCTCTATTCAAACATGTACGATGTAAAATTTTTCACCGCAACACAACAAGCTACTGTATATTCGGCCACTGATTGCAACGTTGCACGATGGCATAATTGACGTGTTTAAAATTGCACGTTTTCTGAAAAACTATCCAAAACACTACAAAATGGCACTTCACTTTTTTTTTTTTGTTGCTCTTTACTAAAGGAATAATCTACAACAGCGTTTCCCAAACTATGGTCCGCGGACCACCTGTGGTCCTCGAGCTGTGCCCTTGTGGTCCTTCAAAAAAGACAGAAAAAAAAATAAAATTCAAACGAATTGCGTATCACACTATAGCTGAAAATCTCAGAGTTTGTAAATGACACGTGGCAATCGCCTTTCACCTTTTCTCCCAGTACTGACATTTTATGTAATTTATTTACCTTACCCGTCTATCGACTTCCCACTCTACTCTCAACAACAAAAGAGGGATTTAAAGCACTATGAACGTGGTGTTTCTCGCTATCTTTTCCCTGCACATCTGGCGCCATGCCTGTAAACCAGCTAGGGACTACCCGAATTCATAACAGAGGACCAGAGTACCGAGCCTTTTCATGTATTTATGGTTTTCTCAATAGTTTGCACATTGAAATGTCACGTACTGTACGTCTTACGCCAATAATAGAACATGCAAAATTGCATCTTTACTTGTTGAAAATCGGGCATGTTTCTGCATTATTTTTTTTTATTTCTCTTTTTACAGATGACGATATAATAATAATAATAATAATAATAATAATAATAATAATAATAATAACGATTTATTTAACCTGGCAGAGTTAAGGCCATACGGCCTTCTCTTACACTCAACCAGGAGTAAAAACTGCGTTACAAAAACACTACAAATTTACAAATTACACCACAATTTTACACACAAAACTGAACAAGATAATAATAATAATAATAAAATGTAAACAACAAGTAAGAAGAAATCAGACATAATATATAACATAGAGAAAGAAAGAAAAAAGCATAATAAAATGTGAACAGCAGGTCAAAAATACATGAGGCATACAAAGTATAAAAATAAGACAATTATTGATAATAATAATAATAATAATAATAATAATAATAATAATAATAATAAATAAGAACAGTAATAATAACAATAATAATAACAATAATAATAATAACAGGCCTAGTAGTAATAATAATACTAATAGTAGTAATAAAATAGTGCAGTACAAAGCATACAATGAATACAATATTTTTAAGTACACACAGTAAGGAAAATTATGATTATATATAGCTCAGCTTATCATATTAGAGATATACCATTATCGGAAAATATGAAAACAAAAATATAAAATAAGTTAAATATCACTAGAACATTAAAAAATGTGAATACGTGGAAACATGCAATACAACACTTGTCATAATAAGAAATTTTCTTCTATTAACACTAACTTAATTAGTTAATACTAATATAAAATTAATTGAATTAAATTCATTTTAATTAATTATTTCTACATTAAAATGTAAGTATAGTTTGATATTAAAATATGCTACAGAAGTGATGAATTTGCTTTCGAAGAAAACAAAAGTAAGGTAGTCCGCGAAACTGTTCTGACTAAAAAAGTGGTCCCCACTTCAGAAACACTGATCTACAACATAACATGGCAAACATTTTACCCGGTTTAGCTCAGTATTAGTTCTAGGAAGAAACAAAATTGCTTCTTAGTGCAAACTAGTGCAGAAAAGTTTCGGAACGGATTTAAAGAACCCTAAGAGTTGAGGACGGCCGTTTTGAGTTGTTGGAGAGTGAAAATGGTTGCTGGCCTCTTTATAATGTAGAATAGTAACTCTTCTTTTCATATCTCAGCAGACAAATTTACTTTAATGAACATTGGACAGTTTTCATACTTAATTGTCCCCTGCCCTTAAAATCTCGTTTGTATATCAAGTGTCAGATGTGTGCCAGATTCGCTTAATGGAGACATACACAGGTACAATGTTCCTCCCGACGCTGTTTATTTCTAATGAAAACAGATTTTAAGTGGAGTCTAAATGTGTTTTTACCGCTAAGGAGAGAATTGCAAAACTGCGCCATGCCATAAATAAGTTTAAAAGTAATTATATGCCTCTGAAATACGAAGCGTAACTCATACGCGATTTGTGGTGTTTACACACACTGTAATTACATGTCTTGCTATGTAGACGAAGTGGGAACATTGTAACATGAATAATAGGTCACTTGTGTGCATTTATCCCGGATTATTCATGTCTCAGAGGACGGCGATGGTACAGAAAGCTAGCACGTTGTTCTTCCCCATAAAATTTCAGCATTCTCTGTAGATTCAACTGTATGAGTTTATACAGGGTCAACTGTAAGTAATGACATTAATTTCAGGACGTTATTGTTTGAGATATTTCAAACAAAAAATCGAACATAATTTTCCTGATTTTTGCTTCATTTTCGAAATAAAAATTGTCTTGTATGAAACATTTCATAACGTCTTTTGAGAATATGTTCAGTCAATTTAAGAGAGTAGTGTATTGTGACAATAAATGATTGAAAAAATTCTAGTTTTGTCCTTTAAATGTGCAGAAATTTGATCCGAGTAAATGTAACTTTTCGTTCTGCAACGGAACTTTTCAATTAGAGTACTTTATTTCTTCTAATCTTTATATAATTTCTTCTAATCGTGTAATAGTCAATTAAATCCCACTCGAGTTTTGATTTTCTCTAGATAAATCAAAGCCTCTAGTGAGATTACTGCAGATAAAACCAGTGTATTCAAATTTAGTTCCAATAATAGTGCTCAGTTTTCCTACAACATTAGATCAAATAATAGAACTGCTGTCAAAGAATCTATAACAACAAAGATTCTTGTCTTGTCTACGGCAACATTGATAAGAATAAATTCGTGTAGTTCAAGAGAATCTGTTCGACAATATTGATGGGAATAAATTCATGTAGTTCAAGAGAATCTGTTCGACAATATTGATGGGAATAAATTCATGTAGTTCAAGAGAATCTGTTCGACAATATTGATAAGAATAAATTCGTGTAGTTCATGAGAATCTGTTCGACAATATTGATGGGAATAAATTCGTGTAGTTCAAGAGAATCTGTTCGACAATATTGATGGGAATAAATTCATGTAGTTCAAGAGAATCTGTTCGACAATATTGATGGGAATAAATTCATGTAGTTCAAGAGAATCTGTTCGACAATATTGATAAGAATAAATTCGTGTAGTTCAAGAGAATCTGTTCGACAATATTGATGGGAATAAATTCGTCTGTTCGAGTTCAAAGAGAATCTGTTCGACAATATTGGTGGGAATAAATTCATGTAGTTCAAGAGAATCTGTTCGACAATATTGATAAGAATAAATTCGTGTAGTTCAAGAGAATTTGTTCGACAATATTGATGGGAATAAATTCATGTAGTTCAAGAGAATCTGTTCGACAATATTGATAAGAATAAATTCGTGTAGTTCAAGAGAATCTGTTCGACAATATTGATAAGAATAAATTCGTGTAGTTCAAGAGAATCTGTTCGACAATATTGATAAGAATAAATTCGTGTAGTTCAAGAGAATCTGTTCGACAATATTGATAAGAATAAATTCGTGTAGTTCAAGAGAATCTGTTCGACAATTCATTGATAAGAATAAATTCGTGTAGTTCAAGAGAATCTGTTCGACAATATTGATAAGAATAAATTCGTGTTCAAGAGAATTGTTCACAATATTGATAAGATAAATTCGTGTAGTTCAAGAGAATCTGTTCGACAATATTGATAAGAATAAATTCGTGTAGTTCAAGAGAATCTGTTCGACAATATTGATAAGAATAAATTCGTGTAGTTCAAGAGAATCTGTTCGACAATATTGATAAGAATAAATTCGTGTAGTTCAAGAGAATCTGTTCGACAATATTGATAAGAATAAATTCGTGTAGTTCAAGAGAATCTGTTCGACAATATTGATAAGAATAAATTCATGTAGTTCAAGAGAATCTGTTCGACAATATTGATGGGAATAAATTCATGTAGTTCAAGAGAATCTGTTCGACAATATTGATGGGAATAAATTCATGTAGTTCAAGAGAATCTGTTCGACAATATTGATGGGAATAAATTCATGTAGTTCATGAGAATCTGTTCGACAATATTGATGGGAATAAATTCATGTAGTTCATGAGAATCTGTTCGACAATATTGAAGGGAATAAATTCATGTAGTTCATGAGAATCTGTTCGACAATATTGATGGGAATAAATTCATGTAGTTCATGAGAATCTGTTCGACAATATTGATGGGAATAAATTCATGTAGTTCATGAGAATCTGTTCGACAATATTGATGGGAATAAATTCATGTAGTTCATGAGAATCTGTTCGACAATATTGATGGGAATAAATTCATGTAGTTCATGAGAATCTGTTCGACAATATTGATGGGAATAAATTCGTATAGTTTATATTTAGCCTAGTTTATTTGAATCTGTTCGAAACAATGGTGGAAATAAATGCATGTAGTTTATAAGAATCTGTTCGACAATAATGATAGAAATAAATGCATATAGTTTATATTTAGCCTAGTTTATTTGAATCTGTTCGGAAACAATGGTGGAAATAAATGCATGTAGTTTATAAGAATCTGTTCTCCAACAATTATAGGAATGAATGCATATAGTTTAGTATGTGTATTTGTTAAGTAATAATTGTAGAAATAAATACAAATAAATTCATTACAGTATAAATGCAATCCATTAAATAATAATTGTAGAAATAAACGCAACAATGGTATAAATAAATGCATGGAGTTTATGTGAATCTATTAAATAATAATTGTAGAAATAAATGCATGTACAGTATATGAATCCATTATGGTATAAATAAATGCATGGAGTTTATGTGAATCTGTTAAGTAATAATTGTAGAAATAAATGCACGTACAGTATATGAATCCATTAGGCAACAATGGTATAAATAAATGCATGAAGTTTATGTGAATCTGTTAAGTAATAATTGTAGAAATAAATGCATGTACAGTATATGAATCCATTAGGCAACAATGGTATAAATAAATGCATGGAATTTATGTGAATCTGTTAAGTAATAATTGTAGAAATAAATGAATGTACAGTATATGAATCCATTAGGCAACAATGGTATAAATAAATGCATGAAGTTTATGTGAATCTGTTAAGTAATAATTGTAGAAATAAATGAATGTACAGTATATGAATCCATTAGGCAACAATGGTATAAATAAATGCATGAAGTTTATGTGAATCTATTAAGTAATAATTGTAGAAATAAATGAATGTACAGTATATGAATCCATTAGGCAACAATGGTATAAATAAATGCATGAAGTTTATGTGAATCTGTTAAGTAATAATTGTAGAAATAAATGAATGTACAGTATATGAATCCATTAGGCAACAATGGTATAAATAAATGCATGAAGTTTATGTGAATCTGTTAAGTAATAATAAATGAATGTACAGTAAAATATTAAACAATGGTATAAATAAATGCATGAAGTTTATGTGTAATCTGTTAAGTAATAATTGTATAAATAAATGAATGAACAGTATATGAATCCATTAGGCAACAATGGTATAAATAAATGCATGAAGTTTATGTGAATCTGTTAAGTAATAATTGTAGAAATAAATGAATGTACAGTATATGAATCCATTAGGCAACAATGGTATAAATAAATGCATGAAGTTTATGTGAATCTGTTAAGTAATAATTGTAGAAATAAATGAATGTACAGTATATGAATCCATTAGGCAACAATGGTGTAAATAAATGCATGAAGTTTATGTGAATCTGTTAAGTAATAATTGTAGAAATAAATGAATGTACAGTATATGAATCCATTAGGCAACAATGGTATAAATAAATGCATGGAGTTTATGTGAATCTGTTAAGTAATAATTGTAAAAATAAATGCCTGTACAGTATATGAATCCATTGGGCAAGAAGTTGTATGAATCAATGAAATAAATGCATGAAGTTTTAAATGGTAATAAATAAATGAATGTACGATGGTATAAATAAATGCATGAAGTTTATGTGAATCTGTTAAGTAATAATTGTAGAAATAAATGCTTGTGCAGTATGTGAATCTAGTAGGCAATAATGGTATAAATAAACGCATGTAGTTTATGTGAATCTGTTAAGTAGTCTTTTTATTGTAGAAATAAATGCATGGATAGTATATGAATCCAGTAGGAACAATGGTATAAATAAATGTACAGTATCGTGCAAATTAATCCGAACACGACATATTTTTAAATTTTTTGTCATTGTTGGCCTCACAGCTGCTCATACCGCTTTAATTGACATCTGTAGTACGTGTATTTCCATTGTTGAAGGTCTGTCGTTATTATTTTTTTATAATATGTGACATTTTGCCTGTCGTTTTGTACTTATAAGCATTTAAGTTGTGTTGAAAACTTAATATTGCAATGTTGTGTACATTCTGTCGTCTTCACAAATGGATAAAACTCCACGAAAACGGTCTAAAATTATAACATTAGCAGAGCATTTTTCTATGACACAGAGGCAAATTGCTGCAGAATGTCACATCGGTTTGGCTATTGTTAATTCGATCATAAAACGATACAGGGAGACTGGATCCATCACACCCCAGAAAATAGGAAACTGTGGCCGGAAAAGGAAGACTTCACCTGCAGATGATCGTTTAATTGTCAGGAAAAGTAAATTAAATCCTAGACTAACTGCTGTCGACTTAACCCGCGAGTTAATGGCTATCACTGGGGCGAATATTCACGTCACAACAGTGCGGCGTAGGCTTTTGGAAGCTGGACGAAGGGCTCGTAAGCCTATTAAGAGGCAACTGCTAACCCCTGTTATGTGCAAAAAAACGCTTAATGTGGGCAAAATTACATCAACACTGGACAGTGAATGACTGAAAGAATGTACTTTTTTCCGATGAGTCTCATTTCGAGCTCCACGGCCACTGTGTTTCTTACGTACGGAAAGGATCCGAAAAAGTAACAGCAGCTCATCTCCAACAAGCACTCAAATACCCCCCTAAAGTAATGTTTTGGGGTTGTTTTACACATGAAGGGCCTGGAGCATTAATACCTATCAAGGGAATGATGAATTCTGACAAATATATTCACTTATTGGAAACCAGAATCGTACCCCAGCTGCAAAAATCATTTCCGGATGGCAGAGGTGTGTTCCAACAAGATCTGGCACCATGCCATACGTCTCGAAAAACTACAGAATTCTTCGACAAGAAGAATATTCAGGTACTCCCCTGGCCAGGCAACTCACCCGACATCAACCCCATTGAGAACTTGTGGTCAATTTGCAAAAGAAGTATGCAAAAATTGGATTGTTCTACAAAGGAGAAGATGATTTCTGCCCTCATTGGTGTATGGTTTCGCGATGAAGAAATGAAGAATACTGTATTTGTGGGAAATTAGTGGAATCCATGCCAAATCGTCTCAGAGCTGTTATTAGGAACAAGGGAGGGCACTTAGATTACTGAGGTATGTCTTAGATCCTTTTTTTATTCCGTTTGAGTGTTTTTTGCATAAGTAATTACGTTGTTCGGATTAATTTGCACGCTACTGTATGCAGTTTATGTGAATCTGTTAAGTAATCTTTTTATTGTAGAAATAAATGCATGGACAGTATATGAATCCATTAGGCAACAGTTGTATAAATAAATGCATGTAGTTTATGTGAACCTGTTAAGTAATAATTTCATTGTATAAATAAGTGGATGGACAGTATATGAATCCAATAGGCAACAATTGTATAAATAAATGCATGCAGTTTATGTGAACCTGTTAGTAATAATAATAGTTATATTATAAGAAAACGTTAGACTGCAATGGCATAAATAAATGCATGTAGTTTATATTGATATTGATAAATTTATTTCTACAACTCTTATTTGGTAATGGGTCGCCACCACATCTCTGATGTAGTTTATATGAATCTATTAAACAACTTTGATAGAAGTTTTAGATTTGAAATTAATTTTAACGACGTTTTCACGGCTATAACAAGACAATGCGTATCTATGCGGATTCTCTCAACTGCAACGTGTGGATATATGTATGTACTCGTGCTATGACTGCGATATTTACACAGGCGAATTACGAACTAGTAGAATATACTTAGTAATCAATGTACGATAACTATGAAAATTTAATTTAATAAATAATGAAACGGTTTGGCGATTGAAACATAAATTAAAAAAACTGTTTGAAATCAATCATAGTCCATTATAGAACCGTCGTTTGGCTCATTCTGCCCTCACTTCTCTGAGAATTATGAAGTACCAGTAAATATTTACACTTGGACATGTATAGACCTTCACTTTCCTATCGCAAATCAAACTCGGGTCAAGTAAATTCATTGCTGCAATCATTATACAACTCTACAATAACATGACGATTTAAAATCAATATCGACACGGGCAACGTCTCAGCTCTTGCATGAACGTTGTCCACAGACAAATGCGATTATGACTTGGAGGCAGAGCAGAGTTCATGACTCGTGTACCGTGGCTCGGAGCGGCTTGGTAATTATAAAGGCAGGCTCTCATTCCCGGCGAGCATGCATAGCTGGCTACCTGCCCACACGGCGTAATATTGATCCAGTTCATGCAAGCCACGCCCCCTTCGGACACGCCCACCCCTCCCTCGACCGCCATGTTCATTCCGGGAATATTTTTTGGCTCATACTGCCACACGATCCGAGGGAAAGGTTATCAAGAGGTCATGAGCGATAATCCTACATATCATCGCGCGGCCCTGATCTCACAGGTGCTTTGCGAGCGAGAGGCGTTCGTGTTGACACTTCGTCCTGCGAGCCTGTGTTTGCAGCGTACTGTAGTCAGAAATACTACGCTAAGTGGAATTTAAGGGAAAGCGTCTAGAAATATGTTCGTCCCTATTTGCTGTGTAAATGAACCGTCCGAAAGACAAAGAGCCTAAGTCAAAGAATAAAAATTTTAGGAAAATAACAAAAATTATTTTCTGTTTACTAAATTGCTGATATTATATGAAACAGCTATTAGGTCTATGACTAGTAACTGTTTCTGATTGATAACAGTCCTAACAGCAACTGTTCCAGAAAGCAGTATATTTAGTACATTTCGTTACAAGCGTGATAAGTGCATTATAACAGAATCGATGAAAATTTGGAGGAGAAGAGACGAAGTCCAGTCTTCTCTATTTTCCGAGATTGTTCTGCACTTAACACATGTATTGCATACTAATTTTTGGTCGAACGTAATAAAGGAATAAATTATTATTAATCATTTTTATATATAATTTATTTCCAAGAAATAGTCTGCCCAGGCATCCTGGGTTGCCAGAAACACAGAATAACACACATATAAGAATAATAACGATTACAGTAAAATAGACGAGTCAAATTGAAATGTGAACTAGGAGCTTAAATTTAAGAAATAACAAATCTTTACATATATTTGAAACACTCACACACTAACGGATAGAAAGAAGGGGGGATTATGATATTCCGTATAAATGATTTTTCAGAATTGCCACAGACCCTTTAATGCTATAAGTAATTATTTTTGGAATGATGTCATGGATTCCAAATGTTTTGATAGTGTTTACAGTTGATCGTGGGATGGTGCCCCTCGCTCCAATCATTAAACCATGTACTTCCCAGGTGCCTTCCATCTGATATTTTTTTCGAAAATACGGAATAGTAGGCTTATAAATTTGTTGTTTCTCTTTGTTGACCTCGGATGGTTGGGTCTCGCTCATCTCAAATCTAACAGTTGGGTCCAGTATAAAGCCTTTATTATTAGTCTTGGCTAGAGCCACGATGTCTGTTAAATAAACAGTTTGTTTTTGGATGCTAACATTTTCATGTGTGATCGCCGTTTGTTATTTATCGATAGGTGTCATTCATTTGTTATTATTCTTATTTGTCGATAGGTGTTATTCATTTGTTATTCGGGGGCGATTGTGAAAATGTAATAAAATAAATTATAAAAAACTTAGTTTTTTCTTCAAAGAAGTACGCAGGTGACACATTAATTATACATCAATATAAAGAAATAGCATATCGAAAATGTATGTAGGTGAGACATTAATACATTGTACACCAGTGTAAATAAATTGCATACCGGTATAGGTTAATGCTTGAACTAGTAATATGCGTTACAAAAGCGGTATGTTGAAGTTTTCGTGTTCGAGGAAAAGTTTGAAAAGGCGAAACGTAGTTGAGCTTTTTTAATTTCCGAGAATTGAAAGAAAACATACCGCTAGTTTATCGTACATTATTTTGTGCGAAGATCGTTTATTACATACCTGAAAGAGGAATTTCTAATTAGTTGCAATGAAATCTCCATCTTGGTTTCTGTTCAATGACGGCAAATTTGCAAAACAAAAATATCTATCTTCAACATTGTTGCTTTAAAATGTTTTTTGTGTTTACTATACTCCAGCAGGCCGTGATATACGTCTGTCTTTTTTTTCCCCAGTCTATAAATGTGAACTTAAAACAAACGGTAAGGTTATGTAATGATTTATTTTTCATTTTAATATTTTAACAATATTATTTATATAACATATTGCAGTAATAACATCGGCATCTGGAATCTTGTTGATTTTTTCACGGCTTCCTTAATGTTACTTGCATTACAAATGCAGTAACTTTTGTGGTGTTGTAGAGTTTACTTAATTTTTGCAAATATTTAAAAACAATAATTAACAGTGCAATTTAGGTGAAATTGCAGTGGTAAGTTTCCAATTTATAATTATTACTATATTGAACGTCTCTAAAAATAATATGTTAAAAGCCTAAAGCAGTAAAATCAATATGTCACTTAAGCGGTAAGAAGAGGGAAATTGTTATGTGTGTTAGGTTGGGAATACTGAATGTGGAATTTTAGACTTTCCGCGGATTGGTTTTGTGCGGAAACCAAGCAAATATGCATGATCTCGCACAAACATTGTTAAAATGAGTCCAAACGTGGATTCAGATATTGAAAATACTGCAATATAATGTTTAGTACCGTCGAAATGCCCGTAAGATATGAAGTGGAACTTAAAAAATTTGAAGATTGGCGTTCCAAGGAAAATGTAGAAAGTGTGTCCGAGAAGGTATTGCTGGCATACTTTAGTGAGAAAGCTGCATGCTAAAAGCCAAATTCAATGTGGACGCACTATTAGATGGTACGAAGTACCTTATTTTTTAAGAGTAAGGTCGACATAAATAAGTACATGCAATTGTATGGTTTTTTGAAACGAAAATGTGGAGGCTAAGAAATCTAGTATCTTTTCAATAGAGGACATTCACAGATTCCTAATGCAAGCAGATGACAAACGTTATTTTGATGATGAAAGTAACATTAATTATCGGTATTTTTGGAGTCTGTCGTCGAGAGGATCCGGAAAACTTAACATTACGCGACACTAGGTAATAGCAGTATCATTACCAAAGCTCGGAACTTGGGGACTTGTGTCGTGTGTATGAGTAAGGTTACAGGTACAACGTACATAAAGCTCATGCTGCAAGTGCTCAGGGACAGTCGTGTGTACTAAGAAAGTGGCCACAACTAATGACAGGAAGACGGGCGAAGAAACTGTTATGTCGAAGCCAATGACATTCAGAGAATTAAAGATAAA
Source organism: Periplaneta americana (assembly GCA_025594305.2). NCBI lineage: Eukaryota > Metazoa > Arthropoda > Insecta > Blattodea > Blattidae > Periplaneta > Periplaneta americana. The sequence goes on along the minus strand of JAJSOF020000025.1, from coordinate 18,939,309 downwards.
CGGTCTGTTTGAGGAAATAGAAAATACGTGTTATTTCGAATAGGTATTATAGAAGTTTGAAAATACATTTTGTTTTAAATTTAAGATACAGAATTTCGTGGAGAATTCGGAGGAGATACATTATTTTTTTCGAATGGAGAGTTTATATTTTGTAAGTTGTGCCACACACAAACTAGAGGCTGGAAACGGAATTCATTGAAAGGCATTGTAGTCCCTCAAATTGGAGAAAGATCTGTTCATAGCCATGGATCTAGACGTAGAGGGGCTTGCCCTAGTAGTGGCAAATAAATTGAAAACTATTTTCGAGAAAAATTTAGGATATACTTATCTTTCTCAGATACGAGATCAGCTAGCAACTGCTGAAAATCGAACAGAAAACAGTAACAGTGAAACAATTCAGTATTTAAGCCTACTACCGAAAAATCTTCGAATGTAGGTAGTCATACATTGTAACAAAATGTACACAGCAGAACAGTAAATTTGATATATGTTTCATGTTTATTTTTATTATATACAGTATATGCTATGAAATTACGTGTAAATTTGATGTATTTTTCATGTTTATTTTTATTATACATATGCTATGAAATTACGTGTTTCAACCTACCATAATATTATCAATATGTTGTCGCAGCCAGAAACCACTTTTGTAGCAGACCTGACAGTACCTCCGTGCTGGAAGCGGGAGTATGTTGACATTGAAGTCCGGTCACTTAGTCACGTGCAAAGACACAAGTCCCCAAGTTCCGAGCTTTGATCATTACCTAACTAGTTGCGTGATGAATGTGTTTACACTTTATTAGTAACGTAAAGTCCACATTACATAATCAAAGTGGATAAAATTAATATTATTAAACTGTTTTCCGCGCAATAATATCTGCTGTCATAGCAACTCATTCTTCATACACCATGATTTCTGACTACCTATAATTGCAATTTTAATATGTTATTTCTTTATTATTTGTTTGATAATTCTGCCATACAAGGAAATAGCGTATGAAACTCATATTTATAATGTTATACAGTTATTGCTTTAATCAAACTTAAGATTAAAATTTACACATAAAATAGAGTATATAATTATAAACTAGTTTCAAAATATACTATTAGACGTATTCCATAACGAATATTTTTATACTTTGTTACAGAATTACTGAAAAAATGAAACAATTTTCGCTCGTTCTCCATCTTCAATCGCTTGCCACGCCAAAAGTACAAGAGTTGGACCTATATCTACTGTGAGTGAAATATGTAAGTAAACAGGAGCTTTTCAAATCTGTACTTAGATTTCAGCTAGTTTTTCATGACTTAAGAATTTTCGTATAATTTGATAATAAAATTTTGTTACATTGAAGAAGACTGTTACGTAGTCCTCTGTGACGTCATCTACTGATAAGATCAGGGCGATTTAACTCTAATGATGTAAGGTGCATTATTGTAGAAGTTCTTCGGTTTGCCGCATTGAGGCCGGAGAGTTGCTAGCTGTGTTCCGGTGGGAATGATGGGGAAAAAATGGATCGTTAAGTAATTTCGTAATTAAATCAATAGTTTTATTTTATTGAGAGGCTAATTCAACACACCATATTCAAAATTATCTTCATTCATTTCGTAGTGAATGAAATTTTGTTGTTTTAAAATGACTATTACACTTTTACTACGTCATACCACTTTTCACCAACAAAATGGTACGGAACGACGTGTTTCAACCAATCATGTCTGCTTTTCTACAATTTTTATCGCATCTCTAGCATTTCTTTTTATCACCTCTCTAACATTTGTTTATTTTATCACCTCTCTAGCATTTGCTTATTTTATCACCTCTCTAGCATTTGTTTCTTTGTTTGCCAGCATTGTACTTTCAATAATTGTACCTTTTTAAATGACTCATGTTTATTTCATCACTCTTAATTAAAAATTTTCTATCATTTATCTCGTTTATATTATTTAGGTTATGTTATAGCTTCTGCCGTATGAGATTATGGATGATCACGCATCAGAGATCGTTTAATATATTATATTGATAATTGAAGTAGAATGCAGTTCTTCTAATAAAATGAAACTGAATCAACAAAGTCTTCTTCTAATTATTTTCCATAGAGTTCAATGAAGATTGTATAGTTGGCACAACTGGTAACAAGAGAACTTCTTCTCCGTCTCATCTTTCAAACTTTTCCTCGTTTCCGTAAATCTCACTTACTACATTTGTGTCGCAATATACTATTCTGTACTGTCACATAGAAGGTCTAAAAAAATAACGACGAAATACAACGTGTCTTGAGATTCAATGTTTCTTAATTGTTTTTATTGCTTCCATAGATACATTATGTTACTTGAACCATATACTTAAACAATTTGGTACTTCCCCCTAGAGAGAGCTTAATTTCCGTGTTACATAACTCAACTTCTAAAGGATTGGTTACCATAGAAACGTAAGGTAAGGAATATTGTGCTATTGTGTGCAGACACGAAAATGCAATGGCATTACTATGCAAATGTAAAACGCTATATTTTATTGCGGTATACAATTTCTCAATTTATCAGACAATCACAAACTTGACTCTTACAATCTCAATTAATCGAAATAGCTCAGTTGAATAACATGATTCCGTTTTGAAGAAATGAGATTGGTAACGGGTGGTGGTAAGATGAATGTTGCAATGTGCGTCGGCAAGGTCATATAACAGTTAGATAATTATTCTGATAAGGGTACTATTAATTACCTCTACACCGCTACACCAATTTACTTGGTTTCTCATTTTCAAAATTTATCTGAGCATTATCAGCTAAGTACCAGGTCTCATAACAACTTTCTCATTATATCCTGCCAAATTCATTCATTCATTCATTGTTCTGCCAAAAGGCAGGTCTTTCACTGCAAACCCAGCTTTCTGCAATCTTTCCTATTTTCTGCCTTCCTATTTGTCTCTGCATATGATCCATATAACTTATATATATTATTTTAATGTACCGAAGTACATATGATATTTCCATGCAGATATTCTGCGTCATCGTACGATGAAAGAGTAATGGAACGGAGAAAAATTCTCTCCGGCACCGGGATTTGAACTCGGGTTTTCAGCTCTACGTGCTGACGCTTTATCCACTAAGCCACACCGGATTCCACCCGGCGTCGGAAGAATCGTCTCAGATAGATATCTATGACGTAGTGCAGAGGGCGGCCACTAGAGGGAACCCAAGAGTTGGAATTGAAAGCTGAGACGATTCTTCCGACGCCGGGTTGGAATCCGGTGTGGCTTAGTGGATAAAGCGTCAGCACGTAGAGCTGAAAACCCGAGTTCAAATCCCGGCGCCGGAGAGAATTTTTCTCCGTTCCATTACTCTTTCATCATATAACTTATGTTAATGTTGTCTTTCATCTGAGTTATTCTGCCTCGAACTCGTCTCCCGTTCACCATTCCTTCCAGTGTATCCTTCAGTAGACAGTTTCTTCTCAGCCAGTGACGCAACCAATTCCTTTTCCTCTTCCTGATCACTTTCAGCATCATTCTTTCTTCACCCACTCTTTCCAACACAGCTTCATTTCTTATTCTGTCTGTCCACTTCACACGTTCCATTCTTCTCCATATCCACATTTCAAAAGCTTCTATTCGCTTATCTTCACTTCGTCACAATGTCCGTGCTTCTGCCTCATACAATGCCACTCTCCACACAAAGCACTTCACTAGTAATCTTCCTTAGTTCTTTTTCCAGAAATCCGCAGAATATGCTCCTTTTTCTATTAAAAGCTTCCTTGGCCATTGTTATCCTCCTTTTCACTTCCTGACAGCAGCTCATGTTACTGCTTATAGTACACCCCAAGTATTTGACGCTGTCCACTTGCTCTACTGCCTCATTTAGAATTCGCAAGTTTACCTTCTTTATTTTTATTCCTATGACCATGGTATTCGTCTGTTTGCATTTACAGCTGACGCCAGCTTTTTTGGCGTGTGTCCTAGATATATAGTACCCAGTTTGTGAGCATGTTGTTAGTGCAGCTGAGAATGGTACCACTTCCTATACACGTCACATCAGCCATTTGCCAAACACGGTTGTCAGTCTGACTACGGCAAATGTAAAACGCTCGCACTTAACATTTCCATTACTTATTTCACACGCCAAAAACGGTGACGCTGACTGTTCATCTCATATTACTCACAGCTGTCATTTAGCTCCAGAAGCATATCCCTTAATATCGTCTTCTCTTCTGCTAATAACGCCATATCATCAGCAAATCTTATGTACTTTATTCTTCTTCCTCCTACTACCTCTCCTTCTATATTCTGAAAACAGTTCTTTACTAAATCCTCCAAGTATATGTTGAACAGGGTAGGTTGTTCTCATTAAATCAGTATAGTTTACATTTATATTTTCATTCCTATAGCATAGTTGCAGTAAACTACTATTGAATTAATTTTCATCATTTAACTAAATAGGCAGGTTAAGTTAATTATAATTATGTATATATAGTATTGCATATTGATTGCATTGAATCATATTGACTCATAAATTATTATTTTTTCGTATAGCCATTATCTCAAATTAAATAAACGCATACCAGTCGTTAATATTTAACTCAAAGTTATTGTTGTAGAATCTTTAGTGTACTTGTAAATATTCTTAATTTAAATATGTATGTCACTACCGTATTGATTAAGGCTGATTCAATGGAACAGAGGGTCTTATGGCCTTAATTCTGTCAGCGAAAATAAAATATCCTACATTGTTTACCGGAGGAGAAGTTTAAGAATTTTGTTTATAATCATGGTGGAATGACCTGCATAAAATCCATAGTCTCTTCTTCGAATTAGATCACTAATAAATTAATCCATTGTAGATGAATCTGTTCTCTTTTGGTCACACTTTTATTTTTGCGTGGAATATTGTTCTGTATCTAACGTAGCTACTTTCTCAATAACGATCTGGTCGGGGACCAAACTCCGGCTGCTGAATGCAAGACCAGCACGCTAAAACTAGAGCCACAGACGCGGAAAAAATTCTAAAGCGTTGGTAATCTATAGGATTACAAAATTTAATGTTGAGCGGGGGAGGAAGCTTGTAATCGGTAAGATAAACAAACTAGGGTACGAACTAAGGTCAATTGCACACAAGGCTGTGAGCAGAGGTCGGCTCGTCCTCTCTGTCATTTAACCCCTCAGTTTGTCCCCTCGATTAGTGGCGTGCGCTGTTGACGTCATAGGGTTTAAGAATTTTGTTTATAATCATGGTGGAATGACCTGCATAAAATCAATAGTCTCTTCTTCGAATTAGATCACTAATAAATTAATCCATTGTAGATGAATCTGTTCTCTTTTGGTCACACTTTTATTTTTGCGTGGAATATTGTTCTGTATCTAACGTAGCTACTTTCTCAATAACGATCTGGTCGGGGACCAATCTCCGGCTGCTGAATGCAAGACTAGCACGCTAAAACTAGAGCCACAGACGCGGAAAAAATTCTAAAGCGTTGGTAATCTATAGGATTACACAATTTAATGTTGAGCGGGGGAGGAAGCTTGTAATCGGTAAGATAAACAAACTAGGGTACGAACTAAGGTCAATTTCACACAAGGCTGTGAGCAGAGGTCGGCTCGTCCTCTCTGTCATTTAACCCCTCAGTTTGTCCCCTCGATTAGTGGCGTGCGCTGTTGACGTCATAGGGTTTAAGAATTTTGTTTATAATCATGGTGGAATGACCTGCATAAAATCAATAGTCTCTTCTTCGAATTAGATCACTAATAAATTAATCCATTGTAGATGAATCTGTTCTCTTTTGGTCACACTTTTATTTTTGCGTGGAATATTGTTCTGTATCTAACGTAGCTACTTTCTCAATAACGATCTGGTCGGGGACCAAACTCCGGCTGCTGAATGCAAGACTAGCACGCTAAAACTAGAGCCACAGACGCGGAAAAAATTCTAAAGCGTTGGTAATCTATAGGATTACACAATTTAATGTTGAGCGGGGGAGGAAGCTTGTAATCAGTAAGATAAACAAACTAGGGTACAAACTAAGGTCAATTGCACACAAGGCTGTGAGCAGAGGTCGGCTCGTTCTCTCTGTCATTTAACCCCTCAGTTTGTCCCCTCGATTAGTGGCGTGCGCTGTTGACGTCATAGGGGTTGCCTGATAAACAGTTACACAGAAGTCTTATCGCACTCATCAAAACTTAGAAAAGAACTTCGATGCGCGGGTTGAATTCAGTTCGCTGCCGCTCGCGGACTCCAAGAAACGCCGCCCCTTTGCACGTCATTTAAGTAAAAGAAGTTTGATTTAGGCCCAAATATCGCGACTGGAGATTCAAACTGAGTGCAAAGACTTTCAGGGAAAGTGAGGCTTAGAGAAAACAATAGTGCGGTCGTCGCATTTTTAGTGTTTAATACATCCCTAGACTTAAGTATCACAGGTTCAAAAACAGTCTGGGGGGATCAGATAGCAAAGCGCTGGTTTACGATGAGTATGGACCCGGGTTCGAATCCCGACGATGGTGGAGTTATATTTCCGGTAGCCAAAGACTTTTAATGAGGAAAATTTTTCTGCGTACCAGTCGAAAAAGATTGTAACAATAGCAACCCACTCTCACAGTAGACCATTTCTTGAGGATTTATATGAAGAGGTTTTATTTCTGAAAATCTGTCAAAATATTTTATTCTTCATGTAAGGTGACCAACTCATCCGTATTTTCCGAGAGCTTCCGTATTTGAACTAACGTTCTTGTATTCTCCCGGCTGCATATTGGTCTCCTAAGCCTCCTGTATTTTTCTTTATCATCCATGGTCTCCAAATTTTAATGTAGTCTAACAATAACAATAATAACAATGATAATAATAATAATAATATCCGCCAAATATATTTAGATATAAACTGACATTAATGTTGGTGGCTTAATAAGTAGCCCTACCAATCAATACAGTTCAGTTCCGGTGATCATGTAATCTTTGGTGTTGCTGTATGAACATATGATTGTAGAGAGTTTTTTTTTTTTTCAATTTGCATAACAAGATAAAAAAAATAAATGTTCTGCAGCATCTTGTTGACAAATGCAGGGTGTTTCAAAAATACGGGGCATAATTTCAGGTATGTATTTCCCACATGTAGACAATCAAAATAGTTCATTACAACATGTGTCCGGAAATGCTTTATTTCCGAGTTATGGCCTTCACAACATTGAAAATTCACCGGAACGTTTTTCTTTCCGCAGGTCGTTGCCGTCAAAGGAGACACTAAGAGGGCACTCTGACAGTTCATTCCGAGGCGAAGGTTACATTCAGTGTTGTGTAGGCATTAGACTGTATTCAAATCAAGAACTGGCAGAGATACACTTCATGTACGGTAAGGCGGACGGCAATTCTGCGCTGGCTCGTCGTTTGTACCAGGAGAGGTACCCACAGCGACAATGTCCAGATCGGAAGACATTTGTACGTCTCCATTACCGTCTGTGCGAGTATGGAAAATTTAACTCTCCTGGTTTGGGAAGGGGACGACCAAGATCTACAACTCCAGAAGTACAGGAGGAGATTCTGGAGGCTGTGAACATGACTCCTTCTATCAGCACAAAAAGGGTAGCGTTGCAAGTCAGTGTTCCTCATACGACTGTCTGGAGACTGTTGTAAGATTATCTATTATATCATTATCATTTGCAATGTGTACAGGCCCTGTCACCAGCAGATTACCCTGCACGAGTTAGGTTCTGCCAGTGGTTCTTGCAGCAGTGTGGTGTAAATCCGAACTTTCCTGCCTTAGTATTATTTACAGATGAAGCACAGTTCACACGAGATGGCATAACAAATTTCCACAATCAGCATGTATGGGCGTATGAAAACCCACGTGCAACTGTTCCATCTCATCACCAGGTGCGGTTCTCCCTCAACATGTGGGCCGGTATCATTGGTGATCGATTAGTTGGACCCCATGTACTTGTAAACAGACTTACGGGGCAGGCGTACACAAACTTCCTGGAAAACACCATACCTCATGTTTTAGAAGACACTCCACTGATCAATTGTCAACACATTCACATCTTGCATGATGGCGCTCCTGCACACTTCAGTCGTACGGCTCGCCGGTACTTGGATCGAAGGTTTCCTGATCGATGGATAGGTAGAGGTGGCCCAGTTGCTTGGCCTCCACGCTCACCTGATCTGAACCCTCTCGATTTATACTTGTGGGGCCATTTAAAATCATTGGTTTATTCGTCTCCGGTGCCTGATTTGGAATCCCTTCGGAATCGAATTTTGGCATGTTCTGAGGACATACGCAATACTCCTGGAGTTCGGGATCGTGTTCGCAGGTCAATGAGACATCGATGTGAGGTCTGTATTCAAGCAGGAGGTGGACATTTGAACATCTTCTGTAATGACAACGACCTGCGGAAAGAAAAACGTTCCGGTGAATTTCAATGTTGTGAAGGCCATAACTCGGAAATGAAGCATTTCCGGACACATGTTGTAATGAACTATTTTGATTGTCTACATGTGGGAAATACATACCTGAAATTATGCCCCGTATTTTTTAAACAACCTGTATAGACCTAGGTAAATACGTTAAAACTGAGAAACATTGTATTCTTAAATATTATTATACTTAATATTGTGTTCTAAACCGTATTTGCATTATAGATAAATTTATAGTTTTACTAGTGGTTTGTGCAGCAAATGCTGCAAACTAAGTTCATTAGACGTTCAAATAAACATTTTCCAGATTTATTTTCAATGAAGAATACCAGACATTCGGAAAGTTATTTGCTTCCATAATAATGAAAGATACTCTTTCTCGAGCCAATACTGAAGAGAACCACGCATATAAATATCTACACCACACCGCCATTAAATATATGAAAAAGACCCAACCCCACTTGATTAATAACTACAAAAATATTTTATTTTTAATAATATTATCTTACGTAAGTTTCATAGCTTTCAGTAACATATATTATATGAGGCGTGTTCTTAAAGTAAGTTCCAAAAGGATGTAGTAAGTAAACGGGAAGATATTTACAAACCATTTTTGTTCCATTTTATTCCCCACACTTCAATTACTTCTCACCATAATCTCCACCATTATTGAGGCATTTATCGAGTCGTCGCACAAGTCTTTCTATCCCCTCACTGTAGAATTCGCCCGCCTGCGATGTGAACCACTCCCGCACTGCTGTTTTCACTTCATCGTCGCCATCAAAACGTTGACCACCGAGGAACTTCTTGAGGTGCAGGAAGAGATGAAAGTCACTCGGAGCCAAATCCGGCCTGTAGAAGGATGGACAATTTGTTCCCAACCAAATTTCGAGATGAGATTTTGGGTGTCACGAGCTGTGTGTGGCCATCTCCTGACCATTCCATCACTAATGGCATCATCACCATACACCTCACAAAGTTTACGATGAATGTCAGCTGGTTTGATGTTCCTCATATTCAAGAAACGGATAACAGACCGCTCACAGTCGGCGGGGTGCTCGATCACTTTAAACATTTCAACTGATCACAACTAACCACACACACGGACTGAAGCTCTGAAACTGCATGCACAGCTTGCCTGAGGACTGAAGAAGAAAACACGCATGAACAAAACAACGACTGCAGCGATGCGACGGCTATAATTGAAAACGGAACTTACTTTAAGAACACCCCTCGTATATACTATATAGCCGCCACTCAGTAAAAAATATAGAAATAAAAATCTACATCTATTTACATAACCCCAAAACGCTTCACTTTCATATCATCAGTATAGCATTAATATTTAATACGTATAATTAATTAAAAATAGTCACATCATGGCATTAACTACAATAATATTTCATTTCTAATGGTAATAATGTCATCAAACCACCTCAAGTTTTGTAGCTTTTAATATCCAATACACAGCGGTACTCAGAAAATTACACACCACAGAAGAGAACATGTAAATTATTTTTAGTAAGTTAAGTTTTTAATAACCAATTTAATTGAGCTCTAAATATGTAAGCATTCTTGCAGATCATGGCCTTCGTGTAATATTGTTTACTGTAGTGTGTGTTTTGTTTTATTCTGAAATGCAATTAGCTAGTTCTCAAAACTGACGACAGATGGATTTTGGAAAATAGGAAAATTATGTTGAAAAGTTGACATTTCACTGAAAACTACTATTTTTCTGAAAAACTTTGAGTCCTAGCTTCAAAATGAGGTGTCGTTTATTAAAAATCCGTTCAGGCGTTTTCCCGTAATTTCCATTACCAGTTCAAATTATATATATATTAAAAATATAAACCATGCCATCAATGAATCCAGGCTTCATAGCCCCCCACCCCAAATGCATTAAAATTGTGACCAAGTCTTCCGTATTTTTGTGATCAGAAGTTGGTCACCCTAGTGTTATGTAGGAGTACTAATTAAATGAGTACTTTGCGTGACCTTAAAGCTGGAGGAAACTTCGAAAGAGACCCAACCTGCTAACGGATCCTGCACATGAATCTTATTTGTGAGAGAAACTTTGAGAAAAAACCCGAAAGGTATTCGAACACATGCCCAATTGCAATCTCGGAGCAAGAATTCTGTTCCCTATTGGTGTCGCATATGAGGTCCGAACCTCTATCCGGACATTTGGTTAAACAACAACTCCTAGATCACGCAGTTGTGCCAAGATATAACTTGATATAACTTGATATACGTACATTTGTTAATTACAAACGTTGACAGTTCTGTTTCCATTCCAGCTGTTCTGTACGGGGCATCCGTAGTTAATGTATGTGGAATAATACGAGCTTGGCATGTCGCTTAATCACTTCGCAGTACGAGAACATTTTACCCAATGGTGGCGCTCACGCGATGCGGTGTTTCGATGCGTTATCTTCCAAAAATAACACTAATTCAAAATTTAGTACCTACAGAAGTTATTTATGTAGATTATCGTGTTATCTCTCGTTCCAATCAGTCGGAATTCGTGTAATGAATAAAGTTTAGTCATTATTGAATTTGTGTAACTTCGCTTAGGCCTAATGTCGAGGCATGTCGCACTCCTCATTAAGAGCGTGAACCTACACTTAGAAAAAACTCAGTATAGATCTACGTTGCCACATTCAACCATATGATTAATGTAACAGAATTCCACGTCACCAATGAGCTCGATTGATTTCGTAATGGGAGGGGGAGAAAACTTTTTTAGACAAACATTCCTAAAAGTAGATCTTTTAAGGCTAGACTATGTATGTATAGTGTTCCACAATAGTACATTATGCAACGAGCCTATAATGGTAGTAATTAAGACGCAAGTATGTTTGTTTATGAAACGAGCGCAAGCGAGTTTCATAATTTTCATACGAGCGTCTTAATTACCATTAAAGGCAAGATTCATACGACTTTTTATGCTCGACCATATTTCTAACTTGAAATTATTCATAAGTATTCATGTTATGGTTATCGAAGTGAGGAGCGGAACTGACCTTCTAAATTGTGAGATGTGCACAGACGCGAAAGTATTGATTTTTTCCGAGGGTCGAATGTCATTGACCTTGATATAATCTAGAGAATAACATGAACATTAATCTTGATAAAAGCTGGAAATTGATTTAGAATTGAAAACGAGATGACAAATTGAATTTATTTGAATATTATTTACAATTAACGCTAATTATTATAGTAACAGAACACAACCTTCTGCGACAGTATTGGATTTCCAGCCTCCGTGACGTTTTGCTAGTTGTCTTTCGATTGCATATCCGAGAATAATCGATACTTGCGGTTTTATAATGCTACAATGGTGATTTCTCATTGGCTGAACAACTGAAATATAATGAATAGGTGTACTTTAATGAGGCGCATTAAAGGGCTACTACCGGGTGTATAATTACTACATTTCGGCATGGTCGAGTATAAAGATCTGTACAGTACTTATCTGGGTTGGCAACTCTGAATTCTATAAAATAAACTTCCAATAGTGGCGGTCGTTTGCTGTAACGACGAAAAAATGCACTATCGTCAAAAATAATATATGTAAGTACTTACAGGAGGTTCATTGCCGCCCTCACATGAGCCCGCCATTGGTCCCTATCCTGAGCAAGATTAATCAAGTCTCTGCCATCATACCCCAACTCCTTCAAATCTATTTTAATATTGTCCTTTCATCTACGACTCGGCCTGTCCAATAGTAATATACGTTACAAGAGCGGTATGTTGACGTTTTCATTGTCGAGGAAAAGATTGAAAAAGCGAAACGTAGTTGAGCTTTTTTAATTTCCGAGAACATGAAAACAAACATACCGCTCGTGTATCGTACATTATTTTGTGCGAAGATCGTTTATTACATACCTGAAAGACGAATTTCTAATTAGTTGCAATGAAATCTCCATGTTGGTTTCTGTTTAATGACGGCAACTTCGGAACACCTAAATATCTTTCTTCAACATTGTTGCTATAAAATGTTTTCTGTGTTTACTATACTCCAGCAGGCCGAGATATACGTCTGTCTTTTTTTTCCCCCAGTCTATAAATGCGAACTTAAAACAAACGGTAAGGTTATGTAATGATTTATTTTTCATTTTAATATTTTAACAATATTATTTATATAACATATTGCAGTAATAACATCCGCATCTGGAATCTTGTTGATTTTTTCACGGCTTCCTTAATGTTACTTGTATCAGGAATGCAATAGGTTTCGTGGAGTAGTAGACTTTACTTAATTTTTGCAAATATTTAAAAACAATAATTAACATTGCAATTTAGGTGAAATTGCAGTGGTAAGTTTCCAATGTATAATTATTACTATGTTAAACGTCTCTAAAAATATTATGTTAAAAGCCTAAGGCAGTAAAATGAATGTCGCGCTTAAGCGGTAAGAAGAGGGAAATTGTTATGTGTGTTACGTTGGGAATACTGAATGTGGTGTTTCACACTTGCCGCATATTGGTTCTGTGCGGAAAACAAGCAAATACGCACGATCTCGCACAAAGGTCTTTTTCCCCTCCAGTCTTCCAACAAACAATCTATATGCATTTCTGGATTCACCCATGCATGCTACATGATCTGCACAGCTCAGACGTCTGAATTTAATGCTCCTAATTATGTTAGTATTCTCTGATTGAGGTTCTAGGTGATATGATACATCTATTTTCAGGCAGTACATCTCACTTGACGATATGTGCAGAGGAAGAACAATTGTTTGTATACATCTGAAGTCTGACTAGTGTAATATGTGGGCGATGTTTGCAATGGAGGAGGAAAGGAACTGGCCACTCTACCCCATTATCTCCTAGCCTAGTTGCGGGCATTCCCCATATTTATTCTGCGTTTAATTTCCTTTCGAGTGTATTTTATATTTGTTGTAGGCTATTTTACGACGCTTTGTCAATATCTTAGGTTATTTAGCGTCTGAATGACATGAAGGTGATAATGCAGGTGAAATGAGTCCAGAGTCCAGCACCAAAAGCATTTGCTCATATTGGGTTGAAGGAAAACTCCGGAAGAAACCTCAACTAGGTAACTTGCCCCGACCGGGAATCGAACCCGGACCACCTGGTTTCGCTAACCGTCACTCCACAGATGTGGACTTATATTTGTTACTGTTGCTCAAAGGTATATGAATTTTTCCATCTCTTCAAAGTATAAATTTCCAATTGAGGACAGCTTTTGCAAAACTTGCTAACTGCAAAATTTGCAAAATTGAGATTTTGATGGATTCGTTAACATAAGGCAGGCCTCTACATGATGTTCAAAGCGTCTTAGTAAAATTGGATTATTTCTCTTCATTGCAGTGTGTCAAAGTGTGATCGTTTTTTTCAAAACATGCTTTCTGCTATAAGTGAGACATAGGGATCTCGCACTATGAGAATTCATGCCACAAAAGTACAAGGGAATATATAAATTAGAGTATGGAAAATTTATGAAGTGGTGTGTAAAATAAAATGTGAATTGATTTACAGAATCTGTTTTGCTTGCACACATCTATGAAGAATTGAAGAGGGTAAATAGTTCAACGTTATTTCACGTTGGAAGAACACGTCGGAATAATCAATATGTGTTAGTCTTCTAATTAGAATATGTTAATTCTTTTCAGAAAGTTATTGCTTTTAAAATCGCATTCTGGACACGTTTCTGAAATACGTTTCTGGACTCAGAATCATAAATAAATGAACAACTATGGAATCATAGCCTATTAAACAAAACACCGTGTGACGGTGTCGTGTATAGTTCCTGGGGTAGCTCAGTCGGAAGAGCGCTCGCGCACTAAGCGAAGGGTCCCAGGATCGATACCCGGCCCCTGAACAATTTTTCCTTGAAATTATTCAAACCTGCTTTACAGGGAGCTACTACCTGAAAGCCAGAGTTGTATATTAGTTTTTTCAGTTAGCAAGTTTTGCAAAAACGGTCCTCAATTTTTATATTTCCATTTCGTACTATATTCTGGTCACAAGACATAATCATATATTTTGTCTTTTCGGGATTCACTTCCAACCCTGTCCCTTTACTTCAAGTAAAATTATCTTGTTTTCACTAATAGTTTGTGCATTTTCTCCTAACATATTCACGTCATCCGCATAAACAAGCATATGAAATAACCCGTTCAATTCCAAACCCTCCCTGTTTTCCTGAACTTTCCTAACGGTATATTCTAGAGCAAAGTTATAAAACTAAAATATATGATGGTGCATGTAGCGCTTAAATAACTGTCTGTTTGCATTCTGTTCCTGTTTAAAGGCCGATCGGCCGTTCCTTCCTAGCGGTCCTAGTGACAATGATATTTTTATAATTTATAAACCAAAAGCTTAAGATACATGGAGATAATGAGGTAAGCTTATAGAGCAATTACTATCCCATCTTGTTTTTTGATTCTATGCAGAATTCCTCAGAAAAATGAATAGCTCCGCGTTTCGCGTAACACCACAGTCTAGTATATACAATCGCGAAGCTTGAGTTGTGAGGGTGCTAGGAACAATAGACTATGGAGGTACTATTTAGCATTGTCTGTAATGAGGCGATATTAGCGATCCTAGTGGTAAGCAACTATCTATGGATGCATATTTACTACGTATTGAGCTTCGTGACTGTATCTACTAGACTGTGGTAACACATTACTTTATAAAAAATATGGGGAAGGAGTACATATATAGAAAATGTGAATATGAAGGAAAGATTTGGACTAGCTTGGTTTAGACTGGGGATTTGGAAATTAAGAAATAATAGAGGCAATATACCTCAAGGCACATGCCCATTTTGTGGAAGGAGAGAAGATGACATTCACATTGTTCTTGAGTGTCAAAATACTGAAGATATACGTAAGAAATTTATAAAAGAAAAATTCCTTCAAATAAATAAAGAAATAGCTATAAAAAAGCTCATGAACATTAATAACATAAAATTGCAAAAGCAATTAGGTTTATATCTTTTTTTGGTTAAAAAAATTAGAATGGATAGAATAAAGGAAATGGATGTGAACGAAAGTAATTAAGAAATATATAAATAAATAGTGAAACAATTGTAGTGCATGTGTATGTGTATGTGTATATATGGTTCTTTCTTTTTCTTGTTATAGATGTAAAATTATGCATGGAAGAAAGTAACAAGTGTAGGTGTATGGAGAAATACGAGGAAAGTCAACATCCCTTAATAATAAACAAATACACGGAAAATAAAATACCGGAGAAGATTGCAAAATTAAAAAACAGAAGGAAGGAAGCATTAAGGGAAAGTGCAGTTACTGAGCTGACTAATAAATTCAAGTTTGGAAGGTACGCTTTGTCTAGACTCACAGATAATAACATATTTGACTTAGTTAGAAATTATTTGGCTATCTTTTTTATTTCTAAATTTAATAGTTTTGAAGGTACGTCAAAAGAATATTATGAAATAAAATTAAGGAATGAAGGCTTACCTACGAGAGAGAGCTTGTATGAACTGTATAAATACTTTTGTAAGGAAAGAGGTATGGAAGAAACTAGAATTAGAGATGATTTAGATACGCTAGCTGCACATTGCAGAGTGAAGAGGGAAGTACATCTTAGGAAGGTAAACCAATACTGATGGTACCAATATTCTAGAATGAGTTGAGTCTTGCACAATAACTGAAAGCTAGTGCAAGACAAAACAAATATGTTAATAGGTAAAACGTAGAAATTGTATTTAAATAATAATATATCTTTGTGTAAAATTGTTGTATGTAATGTGTCTGTGATCTATTATATATAATAAACCAAACCAAACCAAACACATTACCAGCAGATCGCACACACGCGGTCGATCCATGTGAACGAGCCTCTTTTACTGCGTAGGCTTTCATCACTTGCCGCATTTCACTTTTACTCATGAGCACTAAAATGCTTTTCTCATCACAATTAAGGTTTAATCTACCTGGAAGACGAAAGCAACAAGTTTTGCGTAAGTTCAAACATCTCCTTTTACCTTTTACTGCTTCGGTTTTAACTACAGCTGCTTTCAAGACGCTTAACGGCTGGTCTTCTTTTGTATACGCTACAAATTACGTAATATATGTTATGTTTATTAGGCTCAGATGCACTTAAATCAGCTGACGGCTTCTCATCAAAGAAACCAGAGAGTGATTCGCAATAAGGAGTGTAAGGTGTTGCTGAAACTTGTTTTTCCATTTGCATTATCTAGCTCCCTAGACATTGCAGCATTATTGTCATATAATCATTTATCACAACAATATCATTATCCTGGATGGTCTAGTTCAGTGATGTCAAAGCAAGCGCATTTTTCTGACCTTGACGTCGTGCGCGGGCAGCAAGCGCTAAGTTGGATTAAGAAAACAGTGATGCGCAAACTTCAAACGGAATGTGAAATTTTATGTCGTTATTTTTATATGGCTTCTTTCTGTTTAATATTATCTATATAACTCGCTACCTAGTGATGTAAGGGGTTGTTGGACAATAACTTCATTTAGGTCAAAATTACATAAATTCTTACTTAACAGATGAATTGCTGATTAATATGTGTTACTTATAATGAAACTAACATCTGTCCATTCTTATTATTATCATTAATTTCTCTAAATAGATTTACAAAACCTCTAATGGCAATTACATTAATATTCTCATTATAGAAATATAAATATATGTATTCTCCCTGTAACATAGTCCTAGTAAGATTATATTAAATTAAATTTTCATCATTTTACTAGCTATTTCAAATATTAAATTAATTATAATTCATTGAATTAAATTAGCTCATAAATTAAGTTACTACTTTACCTTATAGATTTATCTAAATTTAAATAAATGTGTAGTGAAGAATATTGCTGGAGAACCTTTTAAGTGTAGAGTAAATATTTGTAATTTAAATTTATGTATTGTATTGATTAAGGCTGGTTGAGTGGAAGAGAAGGCCTTATGGCCTTAACTCTGCCAGCGAAAATAAAACATTATTATTATTATTATTATTATTATTATTATTATTATTATTATTATTATTATTATTATATTGTCTGTAAAACAAAAGTACTAGCACTGATTTCGTAATATTGCACTTGTGTTTTAAATCTTAATAACATAATAGAGCAGCGTTGTCAGACAGAGACTAAACGGAGGGGAGCGCTCCACTAGACTCGTTGCGTGCTCCGGTGTTTCCACAGACATAAGCAAGTTCACGCTCCGACTCTAGCTCCACAACCGGTTTTGGAGCTTACAACTCTAACACTACTGTAATAGGGCAGGGCATAGTTGCGCCACACGGTCAGATAAAATGCAGCATATAAAAAAGTGTCCCTGTTTTGTGGGCATAGTTGCGCCCCGTTCCCATCAGGTAGAGAAAAGGGGCATGGCATAGTTGCGCCCCATTCTCATCAGGTAGAGAAAAGGGGCATGGCATAGTTGCGGCCCGTTCCCATCAGATAGAGAAAAGGGGCATGGCATAGTTGCGCCCCGTTCCCATCAGGTAGAGAAAAGGGGCATGGCGTAGTTGCGCCCCGTTCCCATCGGGTAGAGAAAAGGGGCATGGCATAGTTGCGCCCCCTTCCCATCAGGTAGAGAAAAGGGGCATGGCATAGTTGCGCCCCGTTCCCATCGGGTAGAGAAAAGGGGCATGGCATAGTTGCGCCCCGTTCCCATCGGGTAGAGAAAAGGGGCATGGCATAGTTGCGCCCCGTTCCCATCAGGTAGAGAAAGGGGCATGGCATAGTTGCGCCCCGTTCCCATCGGGTAGAGAAAAGGGGCATGGCATAGTTGCGCCCCGTTCCCATCGGGTAGAGAAAAGGGGCATGGCATAGTTGCGCCCCGTTCCCATCGGGTAGAGAAAGGGGCATGGCATAGTTGCGCCCCGTTCCCATCGGGTAGAGAAAAGGGGCATGGCATAGTTGCGCCCCGTTCCCATCGGGTAGAGAAAAGGGGCATGGCATAGTTGCGCCCCGTTCCCATCGGGTAGAGAAAAGGGGCATGGCATAGTTGCGCCCCGTTCCCATCGGGTAGAGAAAGGGGCATGGCATAGTTGCGCCCCGTTCCCATCGGGTAGAGAAAAGGGGCATGGCATAGTTGCGCCCCGTTCCCATCGGGTAGAGAAAAGGGGCATGGCATAGTTGCGCCCCGTTCCCATCGGGTAGAGAAAAGGGGCATGGCATAGTTGCGCCCCGTTCCCATCAGGTAGAGAAAAGGGGCATGGCATAGTTGCGCCCCGTTCCCATCAGGTAGAGAAAAGGGGCATGGCATAGTTGCGCCCCGTTCCCATCGGTTAGAGAAAAGGGGCATGGCATAGTTGCGCCTCGTTCCCATCGGGTAGAGAAAAGGGGCATGGCATAGTTGCGCCCCGTTCCCATCGGGTAGAGAAAAGGGCATGGCATAGTTGCGCCCCGTTCCCATCGGGTAGAGAAAAGGGGCATGGCATAGTTGCGCCCCGTTCCCATCGGGTAGAGAAAAGGGGCATGGCATAGTTGCGCCCCGTTCCCATCGGGTAGAGAAAAGGGGCATGGCATAGTTGCGCCCCGTTCCCATCGGGTAGAGAAAAGGGGCATGGCATAGTTGCGCCCTGTTCCCATCGGGTAGAGAAAAGGGGCATGGCATAGTTGCGCCCCGTTCCCATCGGGTAGAGAAAAGGGGCATGGCATAGTTGCGCCCCCTTCCCATCAGGCAGAGAAAAGGGGCATGGCATAGTTGCGCCCCGTTCCCATCGGGTAGAGAAAAGGGGCATGGCATAGTTGCGCCCCGTTCCCATCAGGTAGAGAAAAGGTCATGGCATAGTTGCGCCCCGATGAAATAGGTAGAGAAAAAGACACTACGGAAACTCGAGCCACGTAATCAACTAACCTTATTGATTTCTTATTCGATTTATATTCATTATCGATACCGTTAAAATGAACACCATGAAGTTGGCAGTACTTTATTAACTGTTTTTCTACTGTTTATGCAGTGATTATCGATAGCCTACCGTTAAAATGAAAACCATGAAGTTGGCAGTACTTTATTAACTGTTTTTCTACTGTTTATGCAGTGATTATCGATAGCCTACCGTTAAAATGAACACCATGAAGTTGGCAGTACTTTATTAACTGTTTTTCTACTGTTTATGCAGTGATTATCGATAGCCTACAGTTAAAATGAAAACCATGAAGTTGGCAGTACTTTATTAACTGTTTTTCTACTGTTTATGCAGTGATTATCGATAGCCTACCGTTAAAATGAACACCATGAATTTGGCAGTACTTTATTAACTGTTTTTCTACTGTTTATGCAGTGATTATCGATAGCCTACCGTTAAAATGAACACCATGAAGTTGGCAGTACTTTATTAACTCACATATTCAAATGGGGCCTTGGAATATGGGGCCTTAGCAGTCTTGACATCTTATTAATGATTTTCACACCGTCTGTGGCGTATAGTGAGGTTAATTTAAAATGAATGTTAAGGTTAGTCAAAAGGGTGAAGAGTTAATAATTGATAATGGTTCTAAGTTTCAATTTTCGAAACCCTGTACCGTAGGGTTAAGATGTCGATGTAGAAACAAAAAATGCAGTTCATTTATTGTGTGTGATCAATAAAAAAGTGTTATTTTAAATAGCAAAATTGATCATACGCTAGGCCTAATTGATTTCAATGCAGCTATCACTGTAATATTTTTAAGTAATTTATTTATTTTATGACAATCACTTTCGTGTGTACTATGCTCATCGGGGCGCAACTATGCCATGTCCATCCTGCTACCTGATTTCTTCGGGGCGCAATTATGCCATGCCTAGGCCTCCCAATTGACCGCGGGGCGCAACTATGCCATACCGACTGTAATAGAGAGTTAAGAAGGAATATTCACTTAAATTCCATAGTAGTATAATATTATACTGTATTAAGTGGATGAAACACATCATTCATAAAGAAAGTGATATTCCAAAGAAAGAGATTAAGTATGACATGATAAGTTGGAATTTATATTGATGGTATCTTTAGCCTTACAAAAGTAATCAATAAACTAATCAAAACAATATTACAGTACAAAGAAAAGTTACCTAGGTACTGTATCTGTTTTAAGTGTAACTAATATTATATAACAAAACTCTTATCGCATTATGCTTTTATGGTGATATTTGTGAGCAACTTCCTATCATCAGAATATTAAATTATTTTCTCGAAATCTGCTGAAGCTATAGAGCTGACATTTTTACAACACATGGGCACGTATCTTTTTCTTATGATGTAACAGTAGTTGCTTTGTTAATTCATTTCCTTACAAACAATTTCCACGCGAATATTTTCAAAAATTTTCAATACACTATCTTCAGTAATACGTATATACGGTATATTAGATTTACGAAAACATTCTGTAAGGCTACTAAATAAATAGGCCTATACCTGAAAATTTCACTTTTCTATACGAAAAGTTGAGAAAATATTTATTTTGAATAAAAAATCAAACTTGTGAAAAATGAGCATTAAAATTAAAACTTACATTCTTATAGTGCACTTATACTTCTCAGGGAAATCTAAAAATTAACATGGATACAGTTTTAATAAGTTCTCTTCCCTTTATCTATTGAATCAGTGCTGACCATCCCTGAATACAGCTCGACCAAGCGGTATATACCACTTCTTTCGTCTGTCTCTTTCCTTTCCGCTGTAAAGCGCTCAGGCTCTCCTGGGCTCTAAAGCGCGCGCTTGCTCCTGTGGGCATCAATTGACATGCCTGGTCTAGTTCTTGCCGTACTACCCGTCCCTTTATTCGGGCACTCAGATCTGGTCGAGAATACGGTTTTAGTATAAAAGTGTTAGTTAAAAATAGTGTAAAATTGTTCTAAATAAACATTATTCATTTCACTTGATTTCATGTAAAATTAAGCTTGTGGGATGATTTTCCGTACTAGAAATTTCCCTGAAGTATTAATAATACTTACTTACAAATAGCTTTTAAGGAACCCAAATGTTCATTGCCGCCCTCACATAAGCCTACGATCGGTCCCTATCCTGTGCAAGATTAATCCACTCTGTACCATCATATCCCACCTCCCTCAAATCCATTTTAATAGTATCCTCCCATCTACGTCTCTGCCTCCCCATTTTTGGATTTGCCCATACGTGCTACGTGCCCTGCCCATCTCAAACATCATAAAAATTGACAATTATAAATATGTCATTTTGACAAATAACAAATGACGACTGTACAAGCTGTCAAATGTCTTTCTCATAAAGCATTCCGCCTGTCAGGAAAAATAGTAATATAGTCATGACAATTTATCAGATTCCTGTTTCATAAAAGTTTTACTAGACAAAGTTTTACAATTTGTCAAGACTTCTCTGACATATTTCATTTTATGAAACAGAAAAGTGTCAATTGATTTGTTAACAATTCTACATATTTGTAGAATTGTAATGACTTCCTGATAACTCATTTTTCGTATGTCATAGAAAATTGACAATTTATTGTTGAAGCAGGTGGGTAATATTTTAAGTTAGTCTATTGAATATTGATGTGTTTTTAAGGAAAATGTTTTTAAGCGAGCCATGCTCAATGCTGGCAGTAGTCGTGAAAGTGATGGAGATTATAAGGAACCGTGCAGCCAAGGGTTTTAAAAGAAATGATGAATATAACTTACACTTTCAGTAATTCTGTGTTCATGGAAAATTTGGTATTAGCAAAACAACAGCTGAATATATAGCGGCCAAAAATGAGGAGATTTGCTGTAAAAAACAAAAAGGAATTAAGCAGTTGATCCAAAATAATAGTTATTATAAAACTGTGTAATTATGTTCTCTTATCATTGGATGGGGAAATGAAACTCAGTATCTATTGACTGGTGATACACATGGCTTATCGAAATCAATTCCAAGCTCTGAATTAGAAACGTTAGGGAAGTGTTGGTATCAGAGTGCTGTATTGGAGTTAAATCGCTCGCTTGAACTCGGTCGAATGTCGCACGCTCGAGTGAGATAAGATCGGTCGTGATACGCTCGTAATGAATAGAAGCACAGTACAAGGTCATCTCACCGACATGTCTTATCTTGTATGGAAGGCGACAGATAAGATACACATATGTTTTGCTCACACGGTAAAAATAAGGCTTTATTTTCTGCGTTTATGACAAACGTCTAATGGAACGTACCAAAACAGTAACATGAAGTTTTATATAAAATAGTATGAAAAACTTCGATATACAGTTATTATTCCTAATTAATAATTATTCAATATTTGATTTACCACATATATAATATGATAGGTCCATACATAGTGTTCCGCCTATATTCTGCGAGAATGTAGAAACGTTTTACAAAATATTATTATATAACAGTAAATTAATAACAATATTAGTACAGAGATAACGTCACAGATAATATAATAAAACGAATAATCATGCTGCACAACTGTTACAGACGCAAAGATTGATACACTAATTATTAGTTATTATTATTACTATTATTATTATTATTAGTTATTATTATTATTATTATTATTATTATTATTATTATTATTATTATTATTATTACTAGAAAACTTGATACAGTTCTTCCATTATCGCGATTGTGTTCTCCGTTTATAATAATTACATTTACATCCAATAACATCTATCAGATATGGCAAAAACAAAATCACTTCTGTGTGTGTGTGGGGGGGGGGGAACATTTAACTACAACATTTATATTACATTTTAAAGCAAGTTTTGTAGTCGTACTATGGAGAGGTTAGTTAAACACTGCAAAGTTTTGAAATGATAAACATCTATGATGTTACTATACAGTTCATCACTGTAACAAGAACGAATGTCTAACGCTCGGCTTATACCGTTCGAGGATTTATCGCTCGCGACAATTTTACCCATCATGCATGTGCGCTACCTATCGGATTATGCTATGAACTACTCGAGCGAAAACGTCCGATGCAGACCTCTGGTTGGTATACTAAATACTTGGGGAAGAGGTTCGCTGGCCAACGACAGGTGTGCACGCCATTCCACAGCTCTTCATGAGAGCAGCCAATTTGCAGAGTTCCTGGAATTATCGATGGCCCTTGATAAAATTGAATGCTCTCTTTCAAAATGAGACTGCATTTGTTGACAGAAATATTGTTGTTTTACTTTAATGAAATTTAGGACTGAAGAGTGTGATCCAGAATCGCGTTCAGTCCATTTTTATGAAAGGACTGTTCTTTTATCCATCAGTCTACAGACTGAGCGAGTGTTCAAGTGACATGCACAATAATGCAACCTTTTAGACAAGGATTGGCGTTGCTTTTTAAGAAAATAAATTTAAAATATATTGATAGAGCTCTCAAACATAATTATATAGGGTAAATTAGGGTCTGTTGGACTGTCGGGCATGTTGGACACTTTGTGCTTTAACGTGTTACCTCGCCACTTGTGGGCACCACATTCTCCTAGAAGTTAATGACGGAAGTAGCCACGAGTGGGGCACCACATTCTGCTAGAAGTTAATGACGGAAGTAGCCACGAGTGGGGCACCACATTCTGCTAGAAGTAATGACGGAAGTAGCCACGAGTGGGACACCACATTCTGCTAGAAGTTAATGACGGAAGTAGCCACGAGTGGGACACCACATTCTGCTACAAGTTAATGACGGAAGTAACCACGAGTGGGGCTACTTCCGCCATTGACTTCTAGCAGAATGTGATGCCCACAAGTGGCGAGGTAACACGTTAAAGTACAAAGTGTCCAACATGCCCGACTGTCCAACAGACTCTAATTTACCCTATACAGAGTGTTAAAAAAAGTGTCCAGTATTTTAGGAGATGCTAGCACACATCAAAACAAGAAAATGATTTCTAATGAACATGGGTCCTACAACACATACTTTCTGATAATATCTGAATATTTATTCATAGGAGGTGCTCAATGTGACGTCCATTCATGGCAATGCATTCCTCTGCCCTTCGGCGTAAGGAATCACGCTTTAATACGTTAATAAGAAAGTCCTGATAACGATCCCCAGTTAATCTCTGTGGTAGCACGTATGGCCCTATTAATCTATCACCAAGAACGCCTGCCCATAAGTTGATTGCGAATCGGTGCTGATGCCTTGTTTCTTCAACTGCATGGGGATTTTCATCAGCCTACTCATGCTGATTACGAAAATTCACAATATCATCTCTGCTGTACGCCGCTCATATCTGCAACCAAACTTTTGTTTTCAGTATTCCTTACTACGTGTCATTATTCCATGCCAGGGGTATGATTACCTGGTAGTCTGCTGTATTGTGGGGCAGAGAAATGCATTGCCATGAATGGACGTCACATTGAGCACCTCCTATGAACAAGTGTTCAGATCTCGGAAAGTGTGTGTTGTAGGATTCATGTTTATTAGACATTATTTTCTTGTTTTGATGCACACTATCATCTCCTAAAATATTGGCTACATTTTAAACCCTGTATATAGATTGAGCGAGTTTTGGGAATACACTCTTCAATGGAATGAATTTCTCGCTGTTCATCATTGATTTTCTGACGACGGTTACTAATTTCAACAAATTCGTCTCGTATCGATTACTTTTATAAAATATGGAATGAAGAAGAAGAAATAATTTGCTATCGATCTTACATATTTACACATAGGCTTACATTATTTGTCATTGTCGACGCTGTTGACACTTTACAAATTGCATTTGTCGAAGCAGGTAAGAATTTTCAGAAAACGAATGCTACAGTATTCTGATATGTAGAATTGTCATGATTGTAGGACTTGTCGACTCTATTAAACAGGGCTCTTGTGGCCTGCTGATCACTCACTTCACCTTTCAGAGGTTTTGTGTTCATATCCACCCAGTAGTCGCATACTTTATGTCACGATAAATCCTTTGCATAGATTCCTCTAGGAGCGAACAAAATCTGTATCCTCGATTTACGATATGTAAGAAAATCCTGTCCGTGAGAGAGAATTCTAGACAAAATTTATTGGCCATTTGTGGGCCAAGTTGAATTTTAATGCTGAAAAACGCTGCAGTTGATAGTGTTTTAAACTATTACTACTAGTAGGAGAAATACTAATAGCCTACTATTATACCACCACCACCAACGTAATCGAACTCAATAGTTCAGTGGTTACCGTGCCTACCGTTGAAAGGTTCGAGGTTCAAATCTGGCAGAAGACAAAGAGATTTGAGATGATAGGATCCTATCCAGGCGAAATTTGTCGGCCATTTCTTGCTCACGTGACTTTCCGTTCTTCAGTAGAGATCGTCATCACTAGGGAACGGATTTCTAGGTGCTAAAAAGAGAGATTTAGGTTTTTATAAAATCCAATTCATACCTTTTAGGAGTTTATATAAAGATAATAGTTAATAATTTCAATTGTAGTTAATATTCCATTTTAAGTTGAATTTATGTACTGTACAAAGCACTAGTGATGACAATGAGTGTTAGCGAAATGAAGACTCAAGAAAGAGACTGATTGCTGATGGGTTAGTTTCATTTCATACAAGGGGGATGCATTGATGCGAAAACTAATTTGTGAGCTGTCGCCTAACTTGAACAATCTACCAACCCTTTTATGATAGGATGGACTTTTTCAAACGAACTTCGGTTCTAGGAAATTAGGTAAAATCTTGTTTCTTCCCCTTCTAAGACCAACATGAAACGAACTTGCCAGACCAATATTTCTCTGTAAGAGAGTTTTTTTTAAATATTTTAAATAGCATTTTTTTTTTAGTTTTTGGGCATTATATGTTTTTAGTGTCTAGTAACAAAGACAGCAGAGCAGGTTTAGCGTGTCTAAGATTGGGGGCATGGAAGGGTAATAAAATTGTCAACGAAGAAGAGCGCCTTTGTCCACTGTGCGAAGAAAAAGACTCCTATAGACATATTTTATTGCATTGTGTCGAATTGGAACATATCCGGAGAAAATATCTACCACCCTCTACGCTAAGTCAGAATAGGACCTCGCTTGCATGTCTTGACCTCATGGGGAATAGAGAATGGGAACAAAAGACTGGATTGTTCCTCTTGAAGGCGAAACAAATTAGAATTTCAGCTGTTGAAGTTTGTGACGCGAACTGAGGGAGAGATAATGGCACCCACTCAAACATACACTTTTATGTCTGTTTTAGGTTAGGATATATTATATGTGTTTTGTTTGTGCCATTTTTATTTTAATCTGTGTGTTCTTTTAGAGAGTGGTTGGATGAAATCATAGGTGAGGGAGGTGAAACCTACAAAGTAGGACTTGTTTCAGGTACAAAACACGTGTGGTCAGAAGACCCGTGCATTGGATTTAAGAGAAAATTATGATAATATACTGTAGTATATCTGTATGTATAATATTAGTCAATAAATCCATCTATCTATTTTTAGTGCCGGTATTTGTATTTTAAATATAGGCTACTCAAAATACTAAAAAGGTACTTTTGAGAAACGAACAATTTTTAGACATTAGTATAGGAGTTTATGGTTCATTTAGGCGTTTTAGGTCCTATAGAATTTCAATAAGGGGAGTCTGTGTACATGAAGCATAGATATAACAAACGTAGCAAGCAAAATAGGTACAGAAATAGAAATCCGTACCTCACTCATAAAATACTACCACTACTACTACTACTACTACTATTACTACTGACATTATTACTACTAATATTACTACTGCTATTACTACTACTAATATACTTAATGTTTATTTGAGGTAATGGCTGATACGTACATCTATTATCAGACAGTACATCTCACTTGACAATATGTGTCAGAAGAAGAACAATTTTATTTTTTGTATATACCTGAAGTCTGATTAGTGTAATATGTTACTATTCAGCGGAGGAAGTAAAGGAACTGGCCATTCTACCCCATTATCTCTAGCTTAAAAGTAAACATTCTCATGAGGGCAGATAAAAAAGTTATTTTTTCTTTCACCATGTTAATAATGTCAAAATAAGCTCTTACACAAATGTTGGCCACTCGAGCGCAATTCCGAGGGCCGGAAATAAATAAGTTTCCCTGGGGCCGTTTACAGAAAAAAACACAATTTCATTAAAAATTTATTGAAATAGATACAGCAATTGTTGAGCTATTTTTCAACATATTCCTCACCGGAAATGAGACATTTGTTATAAAGTGGGAACAACTTTTGTATCCCTGTGTCATAGAAGTCTGCCGCCTGGGATAGGAACAAGTGTGTGACAGTTGTCTGCACCTTTCTGTCGATCTCATGGTATGACAAATGTCTCAATTCCAGTAGGAAATATATTGTATAATAACTCAACAGTTATTGTATATGTTCCAATAAATTTTTTCAATGAAATTTTGTTTTCTTTCTGTAAACGGCCCCAGGAATACTTATTTTTACGGCCCTCGTAATTGTACTCGAGTGGCAGAAATTTGTATAGGCACTTGTTTTGACATTATTACAAGGTGGAAAAAAAAAATTAACTCTTTTACCTGCCGCCATGAGAATATTTGCTTGTTAGTTGCCTCATGAGTGACGACTTATTGTTTTCACTTATGATGTTCAAACCTGTCTTCGGACAGTTGACTAAACAACTACAGTAGAGTGAAGCGTGTTAAATATTTCATAAACAATTAGCCTACTTGCCTTCTAACTGAAATGCTAGATTAGCACGATTTCTATCAATACTAATACTTCACCCTCAAATAATTTACATACCTGTGATGCTGCAATTATAGAAACGATAATTAAATCTAGTGCGAGCCGCATGCTATGTATTCTGCAGTGGACAGGTACGAGCCTGCTAAATATAGGCTGCTGGATCGATCTGAGGAGAAGTCACTGAAATATTAAAGTTTACGGGGAGTGAGGGCTGCAAGCCAGTCGATATGGTAGACAACCAAACGTGTAGGGACATCGAATTCTTATTTGCTTATACTTTCCTGGTCACAGTTACATAGTTATGAAAATCCAGGACAACAACAAAGCAGTACTATACTTTCAGGTTCTCAAAGAGACAGACATTTATTCTATTGTTCGATTATCTAATTCAACTGTTTCTCTGTAAACAGATTCAGTTGAAAAAAATTGAATGCAGTTCTATTAGTGACATTAATTTTAATAACGTTGCCATAATTGTGTTCAAAGAACGGAAGCCATACATACTGCACTGTAATGTTTGTCCTTAGGCAGCAGAAACGTCTGGTTTTCAGTTCAATTTTCTCGTTAGGTCTAGGTCATATTTCACACTGAAAGTGTTTTGGAAGGGTGTCTGATTTGAGGGCTTCCAAGAAATAAAACGGTGTGAAGAATGATTCTCTTTAATTCCTTTATCGTCCATTGAATCGTCATTTTATAGTAAGCCTATTTTAATTGCGAGTGTTTACAAGTACGAAAAGGAAATATAAAAATTGTAAATTTATCCTTTGGAAAGATGGAAAATTTCAAATATTTTGGAGCAACAGTAACAAATATAAGTGACACACTAGAGGTAATTAAACGAGAATAAATATGGGAGAGGGAAGTATTATATGATATTCTTATTGAATTTGGTATTCCCAAGAAACTAGTTCGATTAATTAAAATGTGTCTCAGTGAAACATACAGCAGAGTCCGTATAGGTCAGTTTCTATCTGATGCTTTTCCAATTCACTGCGGGCTAAAGCAGGGAGATGCACTATCACCTTTACTTTTTAACTTCGCTCTAGAATATGCCATTAGGAAAGTTCAGGATAACAGGCAGGGTTTGGAATTGAACGGGTTACATCAGCTTCTTGTCTATGCAGATGACGTGAATATGTTAGGAGAAAATACACAAACGATTAGGGAAAACACGGAAATTTTACCTGAAGCAAGTAAAGCGATAGGTTTGGAAGTAAATTCCGAAAAGACAAAGTATATGTTTATGTCTCGTGACCAGAATATTGTACGAAATCGAAATATAAAAATTGGAGATTTATCCTTCGAAGAGGTGGAAAAATTCAAATATCTTGGAGCAACAGTAAACACAGAAAATTAAACACAGAATAAATATGGGAAATGCGTGTTATTATTCGGTTGAGAAGCTGTTGTCATCCAGTCTGCTGTCAAAAAATCTGAAAGTTAGAATTTATAAAACAGTTATATTACCGGTTCTTCTGTATGGTTGTGAAACTTGGACTCTCACTCTGAGAGAGGAACATAGGTTAAGGGTGTTTGAGAATAAGGTGGTTAGGAAAATATTTGGGGCTAAGCGGGATGAAGTTACAGGAGAATGGAGAAAGTTACACAACACAGAACTGCACGCATTGTATTTTTCACCTGACATAATTAGGAACTTAAAATCAAGACGTTTGAGATGGGCAGGGCATGTAGCACGTATGGGCGAATCCAGAAATGCATATAGAGTGTTAGTTGAGAGACCGGAGGGAAAAAGACCTTTAGGGAGGCCGAGACGTAGATGGGAGGATAATATTAAAATGGATTTGAGGGAGGTGGGGTGTGATGATAGAGACTGGATTAATCTTGCACAGGATAGGGACCGATGGCGGGCTTATGTGAGGGCGGCAATGAACCTTCGGGTTCCTTAAAAGCCATTTGTAAGTAAGTCAGTAAGTAAATATGGGAAATGCCTGTTATTATTCGGTTGAGAAGTTTTTATCAGCAAGTCTGCACTCCAAAAAACTGAAGGTCAGAAATTATAAAACAATTATATTACCGGTTGTTCTGTATGGTTTTGAAACTTGGGCTGTCACTTTGAGAGAGGAACAGATGTTAGGAGTGTTCGAGAATAAGATGCTTAGGAAAATATTTGGGTCTAAGAGGGATGAAGTTACAGGCCGAGAATGGAGAAAGTTACACAACGGAGAATGTACGTGTTGTATTCTTCACCTAACATAATTAGGAACATTAAATCCAGACTTTGAGATGGGCTGGGCATGTAACACGTATGGGTGAATGCAGAAATGCATATAGAGTCTTAGTTGGGAGGCTGGAGGGAAAAAGACCTTTCGGGAGGCCAAGGCGTATTTGGGAGGATAATATTAAAATGGATTTGAGGGAGGTGGGATATGATGTTATGTACTGGATTAATCTTGCTCAGGATAGGAACCCATGGCAGGCTTATGTGAGGGCGGCAATGAACCGCCGGGTTTCTTAAAAATCATTTGTAAGTAAGTCTGATTTGAAGGCTGTCAAGAAGTTGAACGGTGTGAAGAATGTTTTTTTTTTTTTTTTTAATTCCTGTATCATCTATTGAATCGCCTTTTTAAAGCATACTAGTAAAATTGTGAGTGTCTACGAAGGCTTAGAATAGGGATCGTGTTTCTGGATTCCGAAATCTTATTATTATTTTCTTTGGTCCTTTATTTTTACGTTAAGGTTGTCAAATGGAAGGAATTTAGCTTATGTTAAAATATTATCAAAGTCGAACTTTGGATTTTATCATTACTTGGAGGAGTACATTACTTAAACAAACGACGTAAGTTTAAAAATTTCGTGATCTGATACTTAGATTACTTTGAAAGCGTGCCAACAATACCGCCATTGTTAGCGGCCATTTTACATTATTTCAAGCACGAATTATCGTAATTTTTTATTGACTATACATTTTGTGTAGTTTATTTAATTCAGAAGTTAGTGCGCCTAGAAGATTGGCAAAAATTGAAAATATCGAGCTTTGTCCAGTCATTAAATATTTTGTGAAAGAAAGGAAATAAGTCCAAAAGAAATTAAAGCAGACATAGATGCTACACTGGAGGAATCCGCATGTTCAAGATCTCCGCAAGATCGATTCCGCGTTTGTTAACACCGGAACAAAAGCAACTCCGGTGTAAAATTTCGGGGGTTTGTCTGGTTTGATTCGAGAAAAATACGAGCGATTTTTAGACGGTTTGTGATCACTGATGAAACCTGGATCCACTACTACATTATTATTACCATTATTAGCGTTATTATTATTATTATTATTATTATTATTATTATTATTATTATTATTATTATTTTAGGTCAACCTAGGCCTATTATAATTTAGGGTAAACTAGGGTCTGTTGGACAGTCGGGCATGTTGGACACTCTGTACTTTAACGTGTTACCACGCCACTTGTGGGCACCACATTCTGCTAGAAGTCAATGACGGAAGTATCCACGAGTGGGGCTACTTCCGTCATTGACATTCTAGCAGAATGTGATGCCCACAAGTGGTGAGGTAACACGTTAAAATACAGAGTGTCCAACATGCCCGACTGTCCAACAGACCCTAGTTTACCCTATGCTAAAACTAATTTGATATAAAAACCAAGATCAGATTTTAATCTTTGTACTTATTAAAACATTATCTGAAATTTTCAACTGATTGAGATAAGAATTGTATCGTAAGACGCATTTTATACACAGCAAAATGCTAAAAAGAAAATATAATAAAAATAAGAAACTGAGAAAACAGCAAGGGAACCGTGTAAATCTTCAAATTTAATGTAATGTGCACAATTCAAGAAAATGTCCGCTCGGAACATAAAAAGGGACGAAACGGTTAAATGAACATTATTTTCTGCAAGAGGAAGAATTGAACAATTTTCTAAATTGAGAGCACAGGGAAACTAATAAGTTCAAAATTATCGATTTTCTGTTTTAAATGCCATGTAATAGCTCGGGTAGTGTAGATTTGTGTAGTTTAACTATGCAGAATAACAACCTCAATAGTCCAAAAAAATTTGAAAAGTGATAACTCAAAGACAATACATGCGTCTTGAAACTTTTAACTTTCTTTCCTTTAAAAGCAGTAAAACGTCACTTACCAGGTGTTTCCCCTGTATTCTTCAAATGGAAGAACTAAAAATCAATGTCATGTCTAAATCCCAGGTGTTTCCCCTGTATTCTTCAAATGGAGGAACTAAAAATCAGTATCTTGTCTAAATTCCACAAAATGTCAGCCATAGCTCACCTTAAATTTTCATGCTGAACATCGTCTTCAGTTGAAACTTTCTCTAATAAAATTCGACTCCTACTTTATAAGGAAATCCCAAGGTAGTGTGAGTTTAAATTGTCTGTATCTTTTTCTCAGAACTTAAGAAATCAAGTTAGTTTGCGAAAGTTCTCCAAATCCCAGAATAAATTGTTTTCTGTGTTTCTTTTTCGTTGGAGAGCGCTGGAAATCCCTAGAGAGTGCTTTCTATACTGGCAGTCTCCGTATCTGGCTGTTAAAATGTAATGGCCCTGTAATTGTTAAATCCAAGTAAATTTCAAATACTTTGCTTCACAAGTATTATTTAACATGACTCTTCACCGACAGAGAACAAGCGAAGACGGTGGGACTTCGAAACGGCTGTAATGAAGCAAATTCTGAATAAGGATGGCAGGCAATCCGAAGTATCGGAGGAAACTTACCGGAAGAGATTTATGTATTTATTTATTTAATTATTTATTTAATTCTTTATTTATTTATTTATTTATTTATTTATTTATTTGTTTGTTATTTATTCATTTACTTATTTATTTATTCATTTATTTACTTATTTATTTACTTATTTACTTACTTATTTACTTATTTATTTACTTATTTACTTATTTATTTATTTGTTTATTGATTTATTTACTTACTGACTTATTTAATTCCTTACTTACTTAATTACTTACTTACTTGCTTAGTTACTTACTTAGTTATTTACTTATTTATTTACTTTTTAGTTATTTATATATTTATTTTTTATCTATTTATTTATTCATTTATTTTATTTATGTATTTATTTTATTTTATTTATTTTATTTATTTGTTTATTTACTTATTTATTTACTTATTTATTTACTTATTTATTTATTTACTTACTTACTTAATTACTTACTTAGTTACTTATTTATTTATTTATTATTTATTTATTTATTCATTTATTCATTTATTCATTTAATTTAATTAATTTATTTTATTTATTTAATTATTTATTGATTTATTTATTTATTTATTTATTCATTTATTCATTTAATTTAATTAATTTATTTTATTTATTTATTTATTTATTTATTTATTTATTTATTTATTTATTTATTTATTTATTTATTTATTTATTTATTTATTTATTTATTTATTTATTTATTTGTTTATTTTTTTATTTATTCATTCATTCATTCATTCATTCATACATTCATTCTGGTAGAGTTAAGGCCATGAGGTCTTCTCTTCCACACTATCAGAAGTAAAATACATAATAAAACAATGACAAAAATACGAAAGTTTCGCCTTATAGTTAACAGGATCTTCCTGGAATCGAACATCAAAAGTTTTCATTCAGATCAATAATGATAAGTCAATGGAAATTCTTTTCTAGGAGACCCTTTAGCATTGCTTCCACAGAAAAGAAAAAATAAATAAATAAACTGATTGCCTGAAGTCTAGGAAATGTCAAACCTTGGGAATATGCAAAAAATTTATGACATTAACAAGATTATTATCTTTAACAAAATACAACGATGCTGGCGATATTAGCAGAAGAGGAGATGAAAAAAATAACAGATATGCTAATGGAGCCAAATAACAGCTGTGATCAGTATTGGGTGAAGACAACTGCAAACAAAACGGAGACCATAATAATCGGAAGAAAAATAAAGAAGGTCAACTTGCGAATTCTAAATGAGGCAATGGAACAGGTGGACAGCTTCAAATATTTCAAGCGTACTATACTAAGTACGGTAGTGACATGAATTGCTGCCAAGAAGTCAAAAGAAGAATAGCAATGCCACAGGAAGCTTTTAATAGAAAACGGAGCATCTTCTGAGGACTTTGGAAAAAGAACCAAGGAAAAGACTAGTGAAATGTTTTGTATGGGGCCAGAACAAGGACATTTTGACGGAGTGAAGAGAAACAAGTAGAAGCATTTTAAATGTGAATATGGAGAAGAATGGTGCATGTGAAATGGACAGATAAAATAAGGAATGAAGCCGTGCTAGAAAGAGTGGATGAAAAAAGAATTATGTTGAAACTGATCAGGAAGACAAAAAAGAACTGGTTTGGTTCGCTGGCTGAGAAGATACTGTCTACTCAAGGATGCACTGGAAGAAATGGTGAACGGGAGGAAAGATCGGGGCAGAAAAAGATACGAGATGATAGACAACGTTAAGGTGTATGGATCATATATGGAGACTAAGAGGAAGGCATAAAATAGTGTGACAGCGACGTGAGAATCGAACTCCCGACCAGCGTCCCGCAAGAAAGCAGATCGCACAGGCTCCACGGAACATTGAGTGACGTCGCGCGGTGGAGAGAAGAGAGAGGGTGTATTACGTCAACGCGACGAGGCTGCGCGCGCAGCTGCTACTTAACGCAGTGAATGTGGAACGACCTTCCCGACTATTCCAGAAATCCGTCGAAGTGGAAGACTCGCGAATTTTCGAGGCTACGTCGCTGTGGTTATAAATTACGGTCGCGAAGGAACGACAAGAGAGTTTTCAGTTATTCAGTCAGTGAGTAAGCCAGAGCAAGCAAGCCAGACTTGTGTGCCGGAGGTCGACTCGAGTGTGCGTCCGCATCTGCGTCAGCATCCGAAGGCCTGAGTTCGAGTGCAGTGGACCGCAGTTGGAGGGACCTGAGTTCGAGTGCAGTGGACCGCAGTTGGAGGGACCCGAGTTCGAGTACAGTGAACTGTCTCTGAAGGTCTGTGGTTCGAGATACCGTGAACTCGAGTGACTGAGATAGAAGAACTGAGAACTGGTAGTTCTGATTTGTAAATAGTACTGTGTAAATATTAGTTAAGATTAACAGTTCATTGTTGTGCGTAATAGTCCAAGTAAGTTGTCATTGTCGTCGGTGGAGTGCTATAACGAATACTGTGTTGAGTGAAGATCCAATTGTTGACGAGAGCGTTTAAGATGGATTGTAGAAAGGAATTATTGTGGCGAATAAATTACATTGTTGTTACTAATAATAAAATTCACAATAGGAAAGATTGGAGAATGCTGAGTTTGCAGTGTAAGATCTGCCCTTGGGCAGAAAGTTATGAATGGGTAAATGAAATTAAACTTCTACAATTATATTACTCGCCATGATATTTTCTTCATGCAGTGTGATTCGGAAATGCATGCAAAAATTTTCAGAGGTGGTAGAAAAGGGCATTGCGATTTTTTTTTTTTTTTGTCAGACAACATACAGTCTATGACCGCGTCGTTACTCTGGTAGGCGACTCGAAAGCCAGAAGAGCCTAACCCCACAAAACACATCTCCCTGCTGTATATAGCGGTTGTCTACCAATCCGGTTGTCAGTTACAGTAGTTGCTCAAAATGACCACCATTGACCTCTAGGGAGAG
Source organism: Periplaneta americana (assembly GCA_025594305.2). Classification (NCBI taxonomy): domain Eukaryota; kingdom Metazoa; phylum Arthropoda; class Insecta; order Blattodea; family Blattidae; genus Periplaneta; species Periplaneta americana. Next base: position 18,903,760 of record JAJSOF020000025.1, on the reverse strand, counting down.
CTCAGAACGGCGAACCATTGACTTTCAGACTCTTGCAAATATTCCAGAATAGCACGAATCGCGTCAAACTGTGGCCGAAATCCTGTTCCTCCCCTTCATTCATCGACGTGCCTACACTAACGTAAACGAGTGACCCCACAGGAAAAAGTCCAGTTTGGTGAAGTCTGGTAATCTGGGTGGCCAAGCAGCAGGCCGCCACGGCCAATCCACCTGTGTGGAAAAATGTTGTGCAGGAACGACTATAACGAAGTACATGAAATGTTCTGGGCAACCATGTTGAAACTACATGCGTGTCTCAATGCCAAGGGAATCTCCTACACACACGATAGTAACGACGTAACGTCGCTCTGATATAATATATCAAAATATATTCGTTGTCATCCATTTAATTTTGTGTTCAGACTTTTGAATCATCCGGTTATTTGTATGCTAGATTTGACGGATTTATTCTTATGAGTTAGTATTGAATCAGCAATACCAACACATATGATTACCATTTTTGCACCACGAGGTACTTCAATTTAGAATTTAGGATTAGATTGTTACGAAACAGAAATGATAATTTCTATGTTTAAGTGCATAATGAATTGTAGGTTTGACTGATTTAGGATTTAGGATTGGATTTTTACGGAATAGAAGTGATGAATAATGAATTGCAGATTTTACTGATTTAGAACTTAGGATTGAATTGTTACAGAACAAAAGTGATAATAACCGCATTTTGATTGATAATCAATTGCACATTTTACTGATTTAGAATTTAGGATTGAATTTTTACGGAGCAGAAATGATTTTTAATAGGTTATTTTACGACGCTTTATCAACAGCTTAGGTTATTTAGCGTCTGAATGAGATGAAGGTGATAATGCCGGTGAAATGAGTCCGAGGTCCAGCACCGAAAGTTACCCAGCATTTGCTCATATTGGGTTGAGGAAAAACCCCGGAAAAAACCTCAACCAGGTAACTTGCCCCGACCGGGAATCGAACCCGGGCCACCTGGTTTCGCGGCCAGACGCGCTAACCGTTACTCCACAGGTGTGGACAGCAGAAATGATAATTTCTACATTTTGATGATAATGAATTGTAGATTTTACTGATTTAGAACTTAGGATTGAATTGTTACGGAACAAAAGTGATAATTACCACATTTTGATTAATAATGAATTGTAGATTTTACTGATTTAGAATTTAGGATTGATTTTTACGGAGCAGAAGTGATAATTTCTACATTTTGGTAATGAATTGTAGATTTTACTGATTTAGAATTCAGGATTGGATTGTTAGGGAACTGAAGTCATAATTTCTACATTTTGATGAATAATGAATTGATTTAGAATTTAGGATTGGATTGTTTAGGAACTGAAGTCATAATTTCCATATTCTGATGGTAATGAATTGTAGATGTTACTGATTTAGAATTTAGGATTGGATTGTTTAGGAACTGAAGTCATAATTTCCATATTCTGATGGTAATGAATTGTAGATGTTACTGATTTAGAATTTAGGATTGGATTGTTTAGGAACTGAAGCCATAATTTCCATATTCTGATGGTAATGAATTGTAGATGTTACTGATTTAGAATTTAGGATTGGATTGTTTAGGAACTGAAGCCATAATTTCCATATTCCGATGGTAATGAATTGTAGATGTTACTGATTTAGAATTTAGGATTGGATTGTTTAGGAACTGAAGCCATAATTTCCATATTCTGATGGTAATGAATTGTAGATGTTACTGATTTATAATTTAGGATTGGATTGTTTAGGAACTGAAGCCATAATTTCCATATTCTGATGGTAATGAATTGTAGATGTTACTGATTTAGAATTTAGGATTGGATTGTTTAGGAACTGAAGTCATAATTTCTACATTTTGATAAATAATGAATTGTACATTTTACTGATTCAGAATTTGGGATTGAATTGTTTAGGAATTTAAGTCATAATTTCCACATTTTGATAAATAATGAATTGTAGATTTTACTGATTTAGAATTTAGGATTGGATTGTTTAGGAACTGAAGTCATAATTTCTACATTTTGATAAATAATGAATTGTAGATTTTACTGATTCAGAATTTGGGATTGAATTGTTTAGGAATTTAAGTCATAATTTCCACATTTTGATAAATAATGAATTGTAGATTTTACTGATTTAGAATTTAGGATTGGATTGTTTAGGAACTGAAGTCATAATTTCTACATTTTGATAAATAATGAATTGTACATTTTACTGATTCAGAATTTGGGATTGAATTGTTTAGGAATTTAAGTCATAATTTCCACATTTTGATAAATAATGAATTGTACATTTTACTGATTTAAAATTTAGGATTGGATTGTTAAGGAACAGAAGTCATAAATTCTACATTTTGGTAAATAATGAATGTAGATTTGACTAATTTAGAATTGGATTGTCATGAAACAGAACTTATAATTTATACAATTTTATGAATAATGAATTGCATATGTAACAGATTTATAATTTAGAATTCAATTATTACGATTTTCCTGACTTAGAATCTAGGATTGGAGTGTTACGAAACTGAATTGGTAATTTCCGCAATTTTGATGAGTAATGAATATGTAGGTTTGACTGATTTAGAATTTAGGAATCTATTGTCATAAAACAATTGTTACATGTTTATGATTCATTAATATTATGGATTGTACTCGACTACAGTTTATGTGTTGACTCTTCTATTTCATGAAACTAAATGAGTCCACTTACATGAAACAGATTAAACGTCTATTTGTTAATCGACGAAGTGGAATTTTTGACACGAGCGTTTCAGTTTTGTCCCCCTTTTACTCAGAAGCATAAAACCATCGCTTACATGCTACCTGGACCGTGAAGTGCACAAAGAACAAGGTTATGGCGCTTCACAAAGGTTCGTGTTACCTTTAATGTGCAATCGGTGGAAAAATTGATAAATAGCTAGTTCGATATTAAGTGATCCTTTCAAAAGAGTTGCCATAAATATTTGAAATATAGGAGCGTTTGTAGATATTTTAATTGTATCGTTAATATATGAAACCAACATACGTTATAGTGCCATAAAAGAGTGAAAATTTTTCACTGTATGCATGCAAGGTAATTGTTAAATTGGTCTAGAAAAAGCGACACTTTTAAAATCTTGAACATGTGTTTGCTATTTCTGATAAAAAGAGGAAGATAGGAAATAGGAAATATTGCAGAATGCTGACAGTGAAAGACCTGCCCATTTGGCTGGCTCTCATAATTGCGATCATCTTCTATATGCTTTTCTTTAGGTACAAGACACATGACGAAATAGGTCTGGAAATGAATCGGCCAAAGACTCATTTTCCTCTCCAAATATGTGGTAGAATTTTTATACATCTTTCACTGATTGTGATTTGGTGACGATTTTGGATGGAAGAAACCTACTCTCACTTATGTCAGTCGTAAGCATCCATTGTGGAACCTCCGGATTTTCACGTCTGTGAGAATAAATAATAATAATAATAATAATAATAATAATAATAATAATAATAATAATAATAATAATTATTATTATTATTATTATTATCATTATCATTATCATCATCATCATCATCATCAGCCTTCAAGTGTTAGACCCCAGTGGATCTGTTACGGTCTCTTGCCAGCGTTTCCTAGGTCTTCCTAAATTTCTTCGACCTCTTGGGACGTATGACAAAATCTGCCAGGGCCATCTAGAGCGATCCATCCTCTTGACATGTGTTTGCCACTGAAGCCTGTATTGCTGCAGATAATGGACATTAGAGTCAATTTTTAATTCCTTCAGAATATCTACGTTCCGATGATGGTCGAGAAGAGAGTATCCAGCAGTTTTTCGCATGAATCTCATTTCGGCAGTTGTTAGCCGTCTTTCGTTGCATTTTCATAGTGTCCATGCTTCACTGCCATAAGCCAAAACTGGTCGTGCGAGAGTTTTGTAGATTTTCAGCATTGTATGTCTTTGTACTTGAGAAGGTTTGAATACACTGTTGATGGTTCCAGCAATTTTTAGAAATTCTGAGATTTTGTTGTTTATATCATCATCAGTAATGTATAATAGATTATAACCTAAATAGTTGAATGAATTCACACGTTCCATTAATGTGCCATTTATAATGATTTTGGATGGAACTGGATCTTTTCCTAAAAAGGCCATGTTTTTGGTTTTTTCGGTTGATATTTCCATATTAAATTTTGAAGTAGTTATTTGTAAGTTGTGGACAGCTCGTTGCAGTTCATTATTATTATTATTATTATTATTATTATTATTATTATTATTATTATTATTATTATTATTATTATTATTACTATAAATTCTTATTGAATTTGGTATTCCCAAGAAACTAGTTCGATTAATTAAAATGTGTCTCAGTGAAACATCAGCAGAGTCCGTATAGGTCATTTTCTATCTGATGCTTTTCCAATTCACTGCGGGCTAAAGCAGGGAGATGCACTATCACCTTTACTTTTTAACTTCGCTCTAGAATATGCCATTAGGAAAGTTCAGGATAACAGGCAGGGTTTGGAATTGAACAAGTTACATCAGCTTCTTGTCTATGCGGATGACGTGAATATGTTAGGAGAAAATACACAAACGATTAGGGAAAACACGGAAATTATTTTATTTGAAGCAAGTAGAGCGATCGGTTTGGAAGTAAATCCCGAAAAGACAAAGTATATGATTATGTCTCGTGACCAGAATATTGTACGAAATGGAAATATAAAAATTGGAGATTTATCCTTCGAAGAGGTGGAAAAATTCAAATATCTTGGAGCAACAGTAACAAATATAAATGACACTCGGGAGGAAATTAAACACAGAATAAATATGGGAAATGCCTGTTATTATTCGGTTGAGAAGCTCTTATCATCCAGTCTGCTGTCCAAAAATCTGAAAGTTAGAATTTATAAAACAGCTATATTACCGGTTGTTCTGTATGGTTGTGAAACTTGGACTCTCACTCTGAGAGAGGAACATAGGTTCAGGGTGTTTGAGAATAAGGTGCTAAGGAAAATATTTGGGGCTAAGCGGGATGGATGAAGTTACAGAAGAATGGAGAAAGTTACACAACACAGAACTGCACGCATTGTATTCTTCACCTGACATAATTAGGAACATTAAATCCAGACGTTTGAGATGGGCAGGGCATGTAGCACGTATGGGCGAATCCAGAAATGCATATTGAGTGTTAGTTGGGAGACCGGAGGGAAAAAGACCTTTAGGGAGGCCGAGACGTAGATGGGAGGATAATATTAAAATGGATTTGAGGGAGGTGGGGTGTGATGATAGAGACTGGATTAATCTTGCACAGGATAGGGACCGCTGGCGGGCTTATGTGAGGGCGGCAATGAACCTTCGGGTTCCTTAAAAGCCATTTGTAAGTAAGTAAGTACTACTATAAATTTATTTCCAGAACAAAGATACATATTTTTATATAAAATTCTCTAGCACTCCCAGAAAGAGTAGATACTCGTGCATATTATTACTATTATTATTATTATTATTATTATTATTATTATTATTATTACTACTACTATAAATTTATTTCCAGAACAAAGATACATATTTTTATATAAAAATTCTCTAGCACTCCCAGAAAGAGTAGATACTCGTGCATGGTCAGTAAATTGCCATATCATTTCTTTTACGTATACCGTAAATCTAACATGCGAACTTCCCAATTTAACTTCCTTTCTTAGGAATTTTTTCCACAATAAAGAACCAGCTGGAATATATCTAATTTCAATTATTGTCCAAAAATTTAATGTTTCAAGCTACAATTGTAAAATATGCGGTTTTGTCTAAAACGAAAACATACCAAATATCCTGAAAACAGTCACTACATCATATCACATCACATTACCACAGCTCTATGTTTGCTCCAGCTATCACACCGTGATTATGTGTACAAAAAATCAAGGACGTAGCTTGAAAAATATATAAAATAGACATTTTACCCATCACCCCTCTTAACGTTCGATAAATCAGACCCATTTTTTTTCCTTGTTAGGAGGGAGGGAGGGAACATCCCACGCACTACGACCTGAGGTCTACTGTACACCTCCCTATATGGAATGAGCTGCGTACCCATCGATCCTCTACACGCACAGATCAAACCACTTGACCCCCTTAAAGATCGGTCCCTACAGCCAACAGAGTCCATATACCATTCCTGCTTCGGCAATCCCTCCAAGGCTCCCTTAACGGTCCGAGGCGGAAGTCCTCTCCCAAGGAAGGTCTGTCCTGGGTTCCGTTGCAGAAGCTATCCATCATCACTTGAATACAATCCACGGAGACCGGTCGAGAGAGCCAGCAGCTTCGGAGGGCCGCCTGTAGAGCGATCTTAAAACCAGAAGAAGTAACGGGATGATGACTGAAAGGATGATAGGGGAGGAAAAGAACTGGCGAAGATGAGTGGGGTTCCAATCGCAAATCAGACACATGTTCATATAACATTTCATTCTCAAAATGGCCTATTCAACTGATTCCTAAAGTAAGGACTTGTTTCAACATAACATTGAGCTAAAATGAGGACTTGTTTTAACACAATATTGAGCTACAATTTATTGTACTAACAACTTCTCTTACAATAATGCCTGAGCTCAGTTGGACTAAGAACTTTACTTTAACATGATTCTGGCCTAAAACTAAACTAACAATAAGGACTTGTTTTAACACAATATTGAGCTACAATGAGGACTTGTCTTGATATAATGTTGAGCTACAATTTAATGTAAAAAGGTAAAAAGGTAAAGGTATCCCCGTAACATGTCATGAAGGCACTTGGGGGCATGGAGGTAGAGCCCCATGCTTTCCATGACCTCGGCACTAGAATGAGGTGGTGTGGTCGGCACCACGCTCTGACCGCCTTTACCCCCGGAAAGACCCGGTACTCAATTTTATAGGAGGCTGAGTGAACCTCGGGGCCGTTCTGAAAGTTTGGCAACGAGAAAAAATCCTGTCACCACCTGGGATCGAACCCCGGACCTTCCAGTCCGTAGCCAGCTGCTCTACCAACTATGTACTAACAACAACTTCCCTTACAATAATGCCTGAGCTCAGTTGGTTTAAGAACTTCACTTTAACACTATTCTGAGCTACAACTAACAATAAGGATTTATTTTAACACAATATTGAGCTACAATGAGGATTTGTCTTAACACAATGTTGAGCTACAATTTATTGTACTAACAACAACTTCCCTTACAAAAATGCCTGAGCTCAGTTGGTTTAAGAACTTCGCTTTAACATTACTCTAAGCTACATTTAACAATAAGGATTTATTTTAACACAATATTGAGCTACAATGAGGACTTGTCTTAACACAATGTTGAGCTACAATTTATTGTACTAACAACTCCTCTTATAATAATGCCTGAGCTCAATTGGACTAAGAAATTCAATTTAACATGATTCTGGCCTAAAACTAAACCAACAATAAGGACTTGTTTTAACATAGTATTGAGCTACAATGAAACCTTGCCTTAACATATTGTTGACCTACAATTTATTGTACTAAGAACTTCTCTTACAATAATGCCTGAGCTCAGTTGGTTTAAGAAGTTCACTTTAACACGACTCTGAGCTACAAATAACAATAAGGATTTATTTTAACACAATATTGAGTTACAATTTATTGGACTACCAACTTCTCTTACAATAATGCCTGAGCTCAGTTGGTTTAAGAACTTCACTTTAACACGACTCTGAGTTACAACTAACAATACGGACTTGTTTTAACACAATATTTAGCTAAAATGAGGACTTGTCTTAATACTGTTGAGCTACAATTTATTGTAGTAACAGCAGCAACTTCTCTTACAATAATGCCTGAGCTCATATTGTTTAAGAACTTCACTTTAACACGACTCTGAGCTACAAATAACAATACGGGCTTGTTTTAACACAATATTGAGCTACAATTTATTGGACTGTCAACTTCTCTTAGAGTAATATCAAGATAAAGTTAAACCAAGAATTCTCTTGAACACAAAGCTGAGTTAGTGTTGAACTAAAAACTTTCCTTTAACATGTTACTCAACTGCAGTCGGGCTAAGAACTTCCCTTTAACGCGATGCTGGTACCCAAGAAGCGCAATGAAATCAAGGAATTACCCCTCCCTCACGCGGCTGACCGTCGCGGCGAGGCGAGGCGCTGTCGTTAACTGGGCTTTTATATTCGTCTTGGAGGCGTAATTTGATTTGTTATGAGTTCCATTCCTTTTCCGTTTTAAAGCCTCCTAAATGGGATTAATGTGTCCCCGCGCTCATAACGAATCTCGTATAGCCTTATTGTAGTAAACAGACCGCAAATAACGTCGCAGCATTAAACCTCAATCTCCATACTACAGTACTCAGGCAAAATATAACACAACCGTTTAATGTACGGTAAATAAGTTGATATCAATAGTAATCATTTATTATATGTCACTGGATTACTATTTCCAGTAACCTAGAATATATATTTCTCTCAAGAACAGGGCCGGTATTTACGGGGATGGTAAACTAGACACTTGCCCAGGGCGGCAGGTTTAGGGGCCGGATATTTCTGGAAAATCGTACAAGACTTAGGTAGGCCTATAGAGTTAAAGGGTTTAGAATGACAGTGAAGAATCGATAAGTAACGTTAGAATAAATTGTGTTTCAATAGGGGAAACTATACTGTAATAAAATCAGCCTTGTAATCAGCACAGCATCATTTCTTATTCTGTCTGTTCATTTCACACGCTCCATTGTTCTCCATATTCACGTTTCAATTGTTTCTAGTCATTTCTTTTCACTTCGTCGTAATGTCCATATTAATGCACCATAAAATGCCACACTCCATACAAGGTACTTCACTAGTCTCTTCCTTAGTTTTTCTTTCAAAAGTCCCCAGAAGATTCTTTCTTTTCTAATAAAAGCTTCCTTTGCCATTGCTATCCTCTTTTTGACTTCCAGACAGCAGCCCATGTTACTGCTTATAGTACACCCCAAGTATTTGAAGCTGTCCACTTGTTCCACTTATTTCGAATTCACACGTTTCCCTTATAACACTTTATTTATTTATTTATTTATTTATTTATTTATTTATTTATTTATTTATTTATTTATTTATTTATTTATTTATCCATTTATTTATTTATCTATTTATGTATATATATATTTATTTATTCATATATTTGTTTACTTATTTATCTTTTATTTCATTATTATTTCATTATTTTATTTATATATTTATTATACTTTTAATTTGATTTTAAGGGTGCTTGAGAATAAGGTGCTTAGGAAAATATTTAGAGCTAAGAGGGATGAAGTTACAGGAGAATGGAGAAAGTTACACAAAGCAGAACTGTACGCATTGTATTCTTCACCTGACATAATTAGGAACATTAAATCCAGACGTTTGAGATGGGCAGGGCATGTAGCACGTATGGGCGAATCCAGAAATGCATATAGAGTGTTGGTTGAGAGGCAGGAGCGAAAAAGACCTTTGAGGAGGCCGAGACGTAAGTAGGAAGATAATATTAAAATGGATTTGAGGGAGATGGGATGTTTGTAGCGATACTGGAATTTTTTGTCCAGGAATGGGGACCGATGGCGGGCTTATTGAGGGCGGCAATGAACCTCCGGGTTCCTTAAAAGCCATAACTAATAATGATAGTAATAATTATTTTATATACCTTTTTATCTACGTATTTATTTATTATCTGAAGGTTTCGTAACCTTAGGAGAAAATCCACAAACGATTAGGGAAAACACGGAAATTTTACTTGAAGCAAGTAAAGAGATAGGTTTGGAGTAAATCCCGAAAAGACAAAGTATATGATTATGTCTCGTGACGAGAATATTGTAAGAAATGGAAATATAAAAACTGGAAATTTATCTTTTGAAGAAGTGGAAAAATTCAAATACCTGGGAGCAACAGTAACAAATATAAATGATACTCGGGAGGAAATTAAATATAGAATAAATATGGGAAATGCCTGTTATTATTCGGTTCAGAAGCTTTTATCATCCAGTCTGCTGTCAAAAAATCTGAAAGTTAGAATTTATAAAACATATATGTTACCAGTTGTTCTTTATGTTTGTGAAACTTCGACTCTCACTTTGAGAAAGGAACATAGGTTAAGGGTGTTTGAGAATAAGGTCGTTAGGAAAATATTTGGGGCTAAGAGGGATGAAGTTGCAGGAGAATGGAGAAAGTTACACAACACAGAATTGCACGCATTGTATTCTTCACCTGACATAATTAGGACCAATAAATCCAGACGTTTGAGATCGGCAGGGAATGTAGCACGTATGGGCGAATCCAGAAATGCATATAGAGTGTTAGTGGGAGGCTGGAGGGAAAAAGACCTTTGGGGAGGCCGAGACGTAGATGGGAAGATAATATTAAAATGGATTTCAGGGAGGTGGGATACGATGATAGAGACTGGATTAATCTTGCTCAGGATAGGGACCAATGGCGGGCTTATGTGAGGGCGGCAATGAACTTCCGGGTTCCTTAAAAGCCAGTAAGTAAGTAAGTGTTTATTTATTATCTGTCTACTTATGTATTTATTTATAATAATATCGGATATGACGTAGATAATCTTTTTTCATGGGGGCCAGTGTGATTTCCCTCCTATAATTTTTTTTTTTTTATTAATCTAGGGCTAATATTGCCGTTACACATAAAACATAGGTAAATTTCTCAAGATGCCACCTTAGTCCATCTTGAGTCATACGGTAGTAGATTTCTCAATTGTCTGTTGAAATAATTCCTTGGTCAAGAGTAATAAATGTAATAAATTATAGCCCAGACAATAAAAGAGAAAGATTTCATAAGCAAATTTGTTCCGAAACGTGCGGCCGTCATGCGTGCGGGAAGCAATGGTATACTTATAACTGCTATTATATCGTCGGGGTGCGTGCTGTGAAAGTTCGACAGATTTCGGCTGTGGTGATGACTCTTGTCCTTTTAGAAACAAATGAGTTGCTACACTGCGCACAAGGGCGGGCGTGGTCGGCTTTCACTTCCCTGCGATAATACTTATTATTATTAATCCATTGTCAGAGGACATTATTACGTCACTCTCGTCGCGTGTCATCTGTCACGCTCCTATTGTTGGAGTAACACGTTCACGATATGATATGGTTGTCACGTGATACCAGGTAAGCTCTTAATTCTTAGCATTACTACATAGATCGCATTAAAAGTTCAATAAAATCCAATCACGCCTCACAACCAGTTGGTTCGACTAGTCAGTCGATAGCTAATTCTTCGCTCGACGCGATACTTTAGTGGATAATAAAACTGCAAGAGATGGTTGCTGAAGTCTGTAACTACCAACAAAAATGGAGACATCATGTTGTAAGGATATCAAAATAGCGTTTGCCAATGAAGTTACTCTGCTAAAGTGGTTTCCAAAGTGAGGGTCGCGACCCTGTGAGAATAGAATAGAATTCAATGTTTCATTTTCCCTGGCAGAGTTAAGGCCATAAGGTCTTCTCTTCCACTCAACCAGCCTTAATCAATACAATTACTTTCTTACTGGCTTTTAAGGAACCCGGAGGTTTTCATTGCCACTCTCACATAAGCCCGCCATTGGTCCCTATCCTGAGCAAGATTAAACCAGTCCCTACCATCATATCGCACCTCCCTCAAATCCATTTTAATATTATCCTCCCATCTACGTCTCGGCATCCCCAAAGGTCTTTTTTCCTCCGGCCTCCCAACTAACACTCAATATGCATTTCTGGATTCGCCCATACGTGCTACATGCCCTGCCCATCTCAAACGTCTGGATTTAATGTTCCTAATTATGTCAGGTGAAGAATACAATACGTGCAGTTCTGTGTTGTGTAACTCTCTCCATTCTCCTGTAACTTCATCTTAGGCCCAAATATTTTCCTAAGAACCTTATTCTCAAACACCCTTAATCTCTGTTCCTCTCTCAAAGTGATAGTCCAAGTTTCAAAACCATACAGAAGAATCGGTAATATAACTGTTTTATAAATTCTTTCAGATTTTTTGACAGCAGACTATATGACAAAAGCTTCTCAACCGAATAATAACACGCATTTCCCACATTTATTCTGCATTTAATTTCCTCCCGAATGTCATTTATATTTGTTACTGTTGCTCCCAGGTATTTGAATTTTTCCACCTCTTCGAAGGATAAATCTCCAATTTTTATATTTCCATTTCGTACAATATTTCCGTCACGAGACATAATCATATACTTTGTCTTTTCGGGATTTACTTCCAAACCGATCGCTTTACTTGCTTCAAGTAAAATTTCCGTGTTTTCCTTAATAGTTTGTGGATTTTCTCCTAACATATTCACATCATCCGCATAGACAAGAAGCTGATGTAACCCGTTCAATTCCAAACCCTGTCTGTTATCCTGAACTTTCCTAATGGTATATTCTAAAGCGAAGTTGAAAAGTAAAGGTGATAATGCATCTCCTTGCTTTAGCCCGCAGTGAATTGGAAAAGCATCAGATAGAAACTGGCCTATACGGACTCTGCTGTACGTTTCACTGAGACACATTTTTAATTAATCGAACTAGTTTCTTGGGAATACCAAATTCAATAAGAATATCATATAATACTTCTCTCTTAACCGAGTCATATGCCTTTTTGAAATCTACGAATAACTGATGTTTTTACAGATTCCCACTGAAGAATGTTTTGTTAACTAAACAGTCGGTTTCACAAATGAAGAAAGAGAAATAGGTTCCCACAATACATAGTGTTTTGTGTTCCGCACATTTCGATACTAAGTGCATGTATTTTGTAAACGAGAGGAGACGTTTGTTGCCGAATGCAATACCAACTAGAGTCGTGCATTACAGGCGCTAAGCTCGGTTTAAGTTTGTCGAGTACGGCGAAGTTTGATATTAGCCGATGTTCGCTCTGCAGAACGAGGTCTGTCGTGTTTCTTCCACCTTATTATACAAATATTCGCTGTCCTTCACTCACGTTTTAAGCCCTTAAGAATTTTAGCACATATCTTGCGATTAGTTTTTCATATGATATAAGACGAAGTTTTTAATGTCTTGGTTGCCTTTCTCATGTTCGAACATTGCAAGACACTAATACTAACCATATTCGATTTTCCATCTCATTTAAAAGAAAAGAGACATCTAGGCCTCCACCGAACAAGCGAAGTTTCGAAGAAGCTTTTTCTTAGTATTTAGTATTTATTTATTTAACCTGGTAGAGATAAGGCCGTCAGGCCTTCTCTGCCCCTCTACCAGGGGATTACAACTATAACATGAACAATAAAATTACAATTAATATTAAATTTACAATTACAATAAAAATTAAAGTACGACAAGAATACCTGATTAATGCAAGCTAGACATTTTATCATAGAAGTTAAGAACAAAGAATATTTTTGTATTTACTGAATTACAAATTAAACCTACAATAACAAAATTCTATAGTGATGAAATTACCGGATATTGAAATATTTTGTGATAGATTAAGAGAACTATTTACAAGAAGCCATGTCTGAACGAGTCTCAATTACTGACAAAGTGCCTAGTAAGTTTGCGTTTGAATTGAATTTTATTTCGACAGTCCTTGATGCTAGCAGGTAACGAATTCCAGAGTCTTGGCAGGGCTATTGTGAAAGAGGATGAGTATGAGGAAGTGCGATGGGATGGTATTGTTAGTATTGTTTCATGGCGAGAGCGTGTGTTCAGATTGTGGTGGGAAGAAAGGTAAGTGAAGCGAGACGACAGATACGAAGGAATAGAAGAGTTCAAGATTTCGAACAGAAAGAGAAGTGAATGTAAATTTCTTTTTTTATCTAGTTTAAGCCAACCTATTGTTTCCAGGGATGGGGTAATGTGATCATATTTATGAACATTGCTTACAAAACGTACACACAAATTATGAGCACGTTGAAGTTTCGTTTTGTTGTCGCTGGAGAGGTCAGTCAGTAAAATGTCAGCATAGTCAAAATAGGGAAATACAAGTGTCTGCACAAGGGACTTTTTTAAGCAAGAGGGAAGATGAACATTTATCCTTTTTAGCACATGGATAATAGAATATACTTTTCTGCAGGTTTCTGTGATTTGCATGTCCCAGTTGAGATTATTATCCATGTGAATGCCAAGATTTTTTACTGAAGAACTGAAAGGGATATGCACTGTACTTACTTTAACGGGGGAAATGTCGAGGTGCTTTACAGCGTCGGTTTGCCGTTTGTGTCCTAATATGATTGCTTGTGTCTTTCCAGGATTGATATTAAGATGGAATTTCTTTGTCCATGTCACAATCGAGTCAATGTCTTCGTTCAATTTACCTATAGCGTCATTTATTCGATCTAAGCGGGAAGTGATGTAGCATTGAAGGTCGTCAGCATACAAGTGATAGTTACAATGCCTTACATGAGATGTAATATCATTGACATATATTGTGAACAACAATGGTCCGAGTACCGAACCCTGTGGTATACCTGATGTTATGTTAAGCCAGGAAGAGCTTCGATTCCCGGATACAACACATTGTTGTCTTTCCCGTAAGTAGGATTCGAACCAACTCACAGCAGTCTCTGACAAATGCAGATTTCTCAATTTATGGGTGAGCATGTCAAAATTTACAGAGTTGAAAGCTTTGCTAAGGTCAAGAAGTGTTAGTATTGTTACTTTATTAGAGTCGATTGCTTCTTCTGTGGCAGAGGAAAATTCAGTAGAACACCGCCAAAATTCAGGTCTATAAGAAAATGTGATATACGCGTTATTGCAATATAAAATAAGATTCACAAGATGCAACTATCCTGGACTACCCTTTCCGTCTTATCCTATAGAAACCACGCCCACTTCTATACTTGTTCCACATCTTAAAGCAGCGATGGGCGTTTGAGTGGTGCGAGCGCTGTAGTGTGCCAGCAGCTACAACAGATCTTACAGCTTTTAAATGAGCTAAATTTAGGACTACAGGGGAAAGAAATTCTTAATACACAATTTGCAGATAGAATTGCAGATTTTAAGGAGAAATTGCTGTTATGGATACATCAAATGCAAAAGGGCGAAATATATCATTTCCCATCCTTATCTAAGCGCATAGAATTTTGAACAATGAAAATTTCGAAATGTACGCATGTATTCTATCCGGTCTATTAGAGAAATTTACATCAAGGTTCCACGATTTAGATTGGCTGGAAATGGGTTTGCGTATTTTTGCTACATGTTCCGATTCCAACTGATTATTGATAACGTCCCCTCTTCATTACAGTGTGAATAGATTGACCTGCGATGTGATCGAGACATGCGAGCGAAATATGATTCAAGGTCGAGTCTTATGCAGTTTTATGACGGATTCCCAAGAGGACGCTTTCCCAATCTGCATAAGCTGCGTGAGAGAGTTTTGTGTTTATTTGGTTCCACTTATAGATGTGAACAGTTATTTTCTATTACGAAAATAAATAAATCTCAAACAAGAAATGATGGGCTTTTAACGGCAGTTCTTCGCATGGCTTGTGCTAATACAGTTTCTCCAAATCTTGAGAAATTGAGTAATATGAATTAATGTGCAACAGACATGTTTTGTTTTGTGTTTAAGGATGTGTTTCATTACTTTATATTCTTACTAGCCGTACCCGTGCGTTCCGCTGCACCCATTAGAAATAAATATAAAGTAATTACATAATTAAAATAGGACATTTGATCCAGGGAACATTCGTGTTTGATAGAAGGATAAATCGTTAATCATGTTACTTAATTTAAATTGTATTAAAAAAACTAAAACGCGATCATTTTGATCCAGTCATTAAAATTTTTTTAGGAAACACAGGAAATGAATGCCTATCAAGTTTTCTGTGCATAAGAAGTTATTTTAATCTTACCTGTCCTCGATTCACTCAGAAGTTACTGTAATAACATTATAGCATTATGTCCATGTAGAGAAACTACACTTTCCAATGGTTAATTAATAATTAATTATACAAATCGGTTAATTTAGCTTCCGATATTACTTCATACAAACACAGAAACATTCTCTGTAGGCTACCGAATGTTTCATAGCTTTCGATTGTTGTTTCCCAAGGCCTCTTATAGACGAAGTCATTTGTTTTTTATTTCATTACACCGCCTTAGATGGCGTTGTTATTGTAATTTTGAAACTCATTTATCTCATTAAATATCAGTCCTATAAAAATTTTGCATGGAATAAAACGTATCGGAAATTATTTTTAAAGAAACTTTTGTTACGTAATATTTTTCATGAAAATTAATAATAAGGGAGATATTTCGATTTATTTAATTCAAGCCCCCTTATAACCCCCTTTTAAATAAAATATTTTGAATGCCATATAGCCTAAATTCTAAGTTACAACGAACTTAATTTATATTCCAATTTTCATATAAATCGGTTCAGCCATTATCGCGTGAAAAGGTAACAAACATACAGACAGGCAGACAGACAGACATACAAACAAAAATTTCAAAAAAGCGATTTTCGGTTTCAGGGTGGTTAATTATATATGTTAGGACCAGTTATTTTTGGAAAATCGAAAATTACCAGAAAAATTTCGGCTACAGATGTATTATTAGTATAGATTTAGCTTGGTAGCATAACATTTTCTTTTGAAACATACAGTACGTACCGCAACTTGAATAAACCGGTTTTCGTGCACTCTATAAGCACATTCCTCTCGTAGTACACCGTGCTAGCACAGAGTGCATAATTCTGCCCAACCCTGTCTTAAAGTTTCAATCTCAATGTCAATGTAAGGTGTATGGAATAAAATGTTGCTTGGGTTTCCTTCCCACTGGTAAAAATGGCATCTATGGGCTATTACAATATAAAGTATGATTCACAAGACGCTACATTCTAAACAGTCCTTACAGCCTCATCCTATAGGAACCACGTCCAGTTGTATCCACATCTTTAAGCTTTGATGTAAACGTAAGATGTATGGAATAAACTGTTGTTGCATGGGTTTCCTGACCGCTCTTAAAATGAAGAAATGTTAGTAAAATGGAATATATGGGTTAATGCGATATAAAATAGATTCATAAGATGCAGCTTGTTATATACAGTCACTTTCCGTATTATCCTATAGAAACAACGCCCACTTATTGACCAGTTAAAACATGGCGGACATAGGTTCAAAAGTTTCAAAGATGGCGGCACGATCGCCACACTATATTCTACTTCTAGCTCGTTGGTCGCGGCCCTGTGAGAATAGAATAGAATAGAATTCAATGTTTCATATTCGCTGGCAGAGTTAAGGCCATAAGGGTTAAGGCCATAAGACCTTCTCTTCCACTTAACCAGCCTTAATCACAGGTTTATTTAAATTTAGATAAACATATAAGATTAAGTAATAACTTAATTCATGAGCTAATTTAATTCAATCAATTATAATTAAGTTGAGATAACTGGTAAAATGATGAGAATTAATTTAATATAAGTTTGCTAGAACTATGTTATAGGGAGAAAAAATATAAATCTAAAATATATTTATATAATGAAAATATTAATGTAATGAAATTTTGCCATTAGACGTTTTGTATTCTATTTAGAGAAATTAATAGTAATAATGTCCCGCGCCGTGGCGTCACGGTCTAAGGCATCTTGCCTAGGTCTCGCGTTACGGATGCGCGCTGGTTCGAGTCCTTATGGGGGAAGAAGTTTTCTCATGAAATTTCGGCCAGTGTATGGGACCGGTGCCCACCCAGCATCGTGATGCACTTGGGGAGCTACGATAGGTAGCGAAATCCATTTGCGAATACCAGTTATAACGGCTGGGGGGATCATCGTGCTAACCACACGATACCTCCATTCTGGTTGGATGATCGTCCTCCTCTGCTTCGGCATGTGGGCGTGAGGCCAGCAGCCGGCTGGTCGGTCTAGGCCCTTCACGGGCTGTAGCGCCACGGATTAATTTTTATTAATGGTAATAATAAGAATGGACAGATGTTAGTTTCATTATAAGTAATAAATATTAGTCAGTAATTAATCTGTTAAGTAAGGATTTATGTAATTTTGACCTAAATGAAGTTATTGTCCGATAACCCCTTACATCACTCGGAAGCGAGTTCCAATTTCTAGCAACTGAAACTGTATAGGATGAAGAATATAAAGATGTCTTGTGGTAGGGTATAATGAGTAAATTGTTATGATGAGACCTGGTACTTAGCTGATGATATGCGGATAAATTTTGAAAACGAGAACGCTTAAGACCGCCCAACTTCAAGCTAAGCGTGGAATGAGACCTGTGCCATTGGTTGAATAGCAATTATACTTCTCTCCTCCTCTGCCGGCAATGTTTACTTCTCCTGTCTGACATAACGATTTCTTACGGGCGCAGTCAAATTGTAGTTATAATTGTGATCGAGTTTAATAATTTAATTTAATTCAGGTATGACTATCATTACTATTATTATTATTATTATTATTATTATTATTATTATTATTATTATTATTATTATTTTATTGGTGTTGTGAAGATGAAAAGAATTGTCATTGTATTATATTAATTATTAATTTAGGTATTACTATCATTATTATTACTATCATTATTATTATTACTATTATTATTATTATTATTATTATTATTATTATTATTATTATTACTATTACTATTTTATTGGTGTTGTGAAGATGAAAAGAATTATTATTTGCTATTATATTGTATACATGTAACTTGTATACTTGTAACTCTCACTTAAATCAAATTGTTGAATTCTTTGTAAGTTCATGCATATGTATATACTCTTTTTGCTGGTTCAGTGGAAGAGAAGGCCTTACGGCCTTAACTCTGCCAGCTAAAATAAATCTTTATTATTATTATTATTATTATTATCATCATCATTATTATTATTATAATTATTATTATTATCATCAATAATTGTCTTATTTTTTATAATTTGTATGTCTCATTTATTTTGACCTGCTGTTCACATTTTATTATGCTTTTTTCTTTCTTTCTGTATGTTATATATTATTATGTCTGATTTCTAGTTACTTGTTGTTTACATTTTATTATTATTATCTTATTCAGTTTTGTGTGTAAAATTGTAGTGTACTTTGTAAATTTGTAGTGTTTTTTGTAACGCAGTTTTACTCCTGGTTGAGTGTTAGAGAAGGCCGTATGACCTTAACTCTGCCAGGTTAAATAAATTATTATTATTATTATTATTATTATTATTATTATTATTATGGAACGAAGTATAGCTGCTTAAAATACTAACAAATAGAAAGAGGCATGCCAAATCCGGGTTTCCGGAAATGAAAGTTTCCGAGAAGTGAACTGCCTTTAATATTCAAGTATATTTTTGCAATCTTCCAATACTTTCCCTATACTTTACGTACAAAGAAAACAATAAAAATGCCTGTAACAAGAAAGTGGTGAAATAGCTCCATTGTCCCCATAATATAATAGACTCGTCTCAATTTGCTGCTTTTGTTCTGAGCCGCAGTAAGGGATACGTCACTTCCTGGGCAGGAAGAGGCAACTTGAGTGATTTCGGTTAATAGACTCTGACACCCGTCCCACCAATTCCAGCTTGTTTCTCGGGACAATGAAACTTGGACAAAAAAGGTTTCATTCTGACAAATGACAGTCTCAAGTGTCTCCCCTTCTGGATGCCGCATCTCTCTTCCGACTTATACATTGTGTTGTTAGTTACACGTGTATTGTGTCCTTTACCTTCCTGTTACTTACTATTTTAGTAAACATCTTAGTGATAAAATAATATAGAAAAATGCATGCTGGTATTGGAACGTAAGCTGGAAAACGAAGTGTTACAGAATTAACTCACAAGAGATATTAAAATTTTCTGATTTTCACGCATACTTTTTGTGAGCAATAGGCCTATAATATAACAGAACAATATTAAGGGGAGGCAGAGGTGAATATTTCAAAATCCACAACATTTATCCGATTTGTTTGACATTGATCATGGATACTAAGTATGTTATTGGTAATGGACATACCAAGTTTCAACTTTCTAAGTATAATAGTTTTGTAAACATTAATAATTTTATAAAACTTTATATCGTTTGATATAAAATGTTCCACGCATCATATTGTAAGAAATTTTCAATATTTCTTTTTTATTTATATGTTCAGAGAAGGTATATAAATAATGATAAGTATTAGTTTATTATGGGAATAATATAGTAATACAGTTATCTTGGTTTTAATCCCACACTTTTAAAGGGCACAAAATCAAAAACTAACATCGGAATATGAAAATTAAGATAATAAAAGTGGAAAAAACCAAATTTTCATTTTTTCTTCAGTTTTGTTCGAAAATTTCACCTCTGCCTCCCCTTAAGTCAAATAAAAGAAATAAAATTGAATTCATATAGCCAACATTTTTTCAAATTTTCCAAATTTATTGGAGCTCCTACATACATTCTAAATTCTCTAAATTTATTGGAACACTTATGTAAATTTTAATTTTCTGAAATTCGTTTCAGCATCTATGTTAATTTCTTAATTTACTCCAGCACCTATGTAAATTCTACCTTCTTTTTCAATTTACTGTAGCATCAATGTACAATGTAGACGTCTTAATTTACTCCGTTACTGCTCCGTTACTGCGTTTAATTTTCTCTCGAGTGTCTTTTATATGTATTTGTCACTGATGTTCTAAGGTATTTACGTTTTTCTACATTTTCAAAGGATAAATTTCCAGTTTTTTATGTTTTCATTTCGCAATATTTTCTGGTTACGAGACATAATCATATAGCTACTTTATCTTTTCGGGATTTACTTCCAAACCTATCTCCTTACTTGCTTGAAATAAAATTCCCGTGTTTTCCCTAATAGTTTGTGGATTTTATCCTAACATTTTCACATCATCCACATAAAGAAGTAAATTTAGTTCAACATGGATAAAGGGAGAAACGTCCACCGTTGTGGAGTAATGGTTAGCGTGTCTGACCGTGAAACGAGGGGGGCCCGTGTTCAAATCGTGGTTGGGACATGGTATTTTACCGGGGTTTCCCTCAACCCATTAAGAACAACTTTCGCCGCTGGGTCCTGGACTCATTTCGCTGGTATTATCACCTTTACCATACTCAGACGCTAAGTAACCGTAGTACAGTGAAATCTCTTCTTACGGACATCCCCAAGATACGGACACTCCTCATATACGGACAGATTTTTATGTCCCATCTGAAATAATGTAGAAATAATGATAACTTTAACTCTCGTTTACGGACACTCTCAGACACGGACACGGACAGCTGTGTCACAGTCCTAAAGCTTGCTTTACCTCCTGACTGCGGACAGAACTTGGATTTCAAGACCTAATGTGTTACAAAAATGGAAAATTTAGTTTTGAGAACTGTACAGAAATTCCTTAACATGAAAGAAGAAAATAAGTGTCTCGTAGGCTTCCACTAGCCCAGCCGGCTACTGCTTGTTAGCTGGAAGCGGATGGATAAACAAAATCATAAAATATAACCTGTCTGATGGGTCCAGTAGGATTATTCACTTCACTTCAATCAGTTGTTCTGTTTCGAGAGACATGACACCTGAACGTAAAGGTTAAGTTGACAACTGTAAATTACAGTACTGCATAACTATAGACCTAGAATAAAATTAATACAGGGTGCGTCAGAAAGAACGGATGGATTTCACATGGCAAGAAAATTGTAAAGATTCATCAAATCAAAAATTTATTGTTATCAACATATTCACCAATACATGCAGTTTATTTATGGAAAACAACATTATCCATATGATGTCCTTGGCTTTCAATACAGGCATCGAGGCGTTTTCTGATGTTCGCCATCATTTTCACAGTCATAGCTGGTGCAATTGCCACGATTTCTTCGCGAATCGCTGTCTTCAGTTCGTCCAGTGCATGTGATCGATGTTTACAAACTTACGCCTTCAAATGGTCCCAAAGAAAGAAGTCGCAAGGCGCGAGATCTTACCGTAGCCTCGGACAATCTCAGTGCAATAGAATTTCGTCCAGGTGATTTCTTCTTTAATGTTGAACCTGTGATACGAAATGAAGCCACCCACCGCAAAATTGTATTCCGAGTTGGAATCCTAGCGTGACATCCGATGTCGAAATGAGTCCTGAGTGGCGATCACAGACTCTTCATTTTTCAAAAATGTCTCTACGATGAAAGCACGTTGTACACCAGACCAACACCATGTTCTCAACTGAAACTGCATTCTATGGCTGACCCAACAGTCGTGGTCCCTCTCACTATATCTCTCTCCTCGTTGCGTATCGATAGTTTGAAATCCATCCGTTCTTTCTGACGCACCCTTTATCTTGGAGTGCAATTAGATCGCCGTCTGTCATGGAAATATCACACCAACAACAAACTTAAATTGGCCTACTCAAGACTCACTAAATTATATCCGCTCCTCAACAAGAAATCATCTCTAAAGCTACAAAATCGCATGCTACTTTACACATCTCTTTACGACCTCTACTGCTTTATGCCTGTCCTGTCTGGGGAGGAGCTGCAATAAGTGAAATTAAACACATCCAGTCATTTCAAAATAAAGTCCTACGAATTTCACTCAATTCTCCTTGGTTTGTCCGTAACAGCCAACTACACAGAGAAACTGGTATTGACACAATCAAACAGTTTATCCATTCATAAGCTAAGAAGTTCTATAACAACCTAGAAAACGTTCCAGGCGCCATCCACTACTCTCTCGGAAGGAAGTCCACATTTCCCACCAGAATCAAGAGCCGACTTCCAATGGACCTCATATTATAATCAAAATTTATCATCACACCAACCTATGTAAATAATTATTTATTAACATTTATTTTTGTTCATTGAGGAGCCCAATCTAGGCTGCCCTCAATTCAGTGTGATATATTGTATTTATATTTTTTAGAAATGATCTGTATAGCGCTAAATGCGCTGATCGATCAATAAATTGTTAAAAAAAAAGAATAAGAAACCTTTAATATGAAAATATCTATCAATAAAACCAAAGTAATGGCTATGGAAGGAAAATACAATAGAAGAGCTAAAATCGTTATAAAAGATCAGTTAATAGAACAGGTGAATACTTTTAAATACCTGGGATGCGACCTATCCGTATACAATTTGAACCAAGATCTTGACAACAATGTAATAAAATATAATTCAATAAATGGATGTATTAACAGATACTTAGGAAATTCAATGAGGAAGGAGGTCAAACTCAGATTGCATAATATAGTATCGAAACCGATGTTACTTTATAGTAGTGAAACCTGGATAATGAGGAAAAAAGACAAAAATAAAATTGAAAGCTCAGAAATGAGATTCATGAGACGGCTGTTAGGAGTATCTCTAAGAGGCAGAGTGAGAAGTGCAGACATAAGAGCGGCACTGGGTGTAAGAAGTAGCATAGTGCAAGAGGCAATTCAGTGCCAAAAGAACTGGCAAGAGCATGTCAACCGAATGTCCCCTGACAGACTACCGCAGCAAGCTTTCTTTTATAAACCAAATGGAAGACGAGATATAGGACGGCCGAGAACCAGATGGAAAGACCAGTTTCAAGAATAAATGTCTTTGGCGCGGAACGGGATAAACCCCAATCCTTGGAAAGGCAGAAGAAGAAGAAGAAAAAAGAATAAAATTGCATGGTACAGTACTGTATTTTCCTTTTTCGGTCTTATCTAATGTAGTTCAAAGTTGCAAAGAATTTACTATAGTACAGTAGGCCTATACTGTATTTATAGTTTAACTACAGTAATACATTTCATTTAAAGCGTGAAGGGATACATAATGCATATTATAAATTTGCTGTTAGATTGGAGAGCCTCCCCCCCAATAAAGGACACCTCCCAGATGCGGACAGATTGTTACGTCCCTTTGATGTCCGTAAATGAGAGGTTTCACTGTAGTTGATAAAGCGTCGTAAAATAACCTAATTAAAAGCGAGAAACAGAGTTTAAGTTCACAACTATCCAGACAATTCTGATCTGGTCTGCTGATATTTTAACTGCAACCAAAGAGACAAAAAAAATATGAAACTATAAAAATAAGGTGATTAGGCTACTTAATTTCCAGCAGTGACGTAGGTCAGTGTGGTCGACGGTTTCATAAATATTAACTGGGCATTCACAATGCACGCAACTCACACGCACGCGACATCACATGGTATGGCACTCGGGCGAAGTCGGAAATGAAGTAATTATACAATACGCTGAACAAAATGGTAAGCAAACAAATGCCGGGTTACGTTACTAGCAACGTGTGGGAATGGTAGGCCTAATAGTTGATTCGGGGCTATATTTCAGCTTTCTCTCCCACATTTAATCATGTATCCAATCTTTTGATACACACATTGTTACAATAATAAAGAGAAAGCGGGAGTGTTTTGTTTATTTTAGCTTCGGAGTGGGAACCATCGTTTAATTTACCTCCCAGAACTTTGCAGTGCTGCGTGTGCTTCGTCTCCTTGCATAATAAAATACAAGAAAGAATACAGCGAGCTTTCCCAGAACCTTGGCTGCCACGAACCCGCGCTATTCAGCCAACTGACTTTTCTCTCGAAAACATCGATATTCGAAACCAAGCTGATCAGGTCTTTTGAGTAAGACCACAGTCTAGTATATACAGTCACGAAGCTTGAGTTGTGAGTGTGCTAGAAACAATAGACTGTGCCGGTACTATTTCGCATTGTCTGTAATGAGGCGATATTAGCGATCCTAGTGGTGAGCAACTATCTATGAATGCATATTTACTATGTATTGAGCTTCGTGACTGTATATATTAGACTGTGCTAAGATCCAAGAGTGTATTTCAGGCCTTGCGTGCCCAGGTACTATGTTTCGATGCCGGGAGGCGTCAGGGCACTTTTCTGGTTTTCATTATCATCAACTTTTCTATATAAAAATCGTATTTTATTGATATTTAAGAAACTTCATTACGAAGTCTACTCTTCAGACATAGTAACCTCTTTATCGCTATCAGCAAGTTGCTGCTATTTTGTTTTCCTTATGTCTATTCCAAAACAGAAGAAAAATAATTCCAAGAAATGTAACGAGATCAGGACTATCACACTCGGCGAAGAGTCTCTTGCGAATACTGAATCGACGTTTATATTCTAAGATGGAAGAACAGTTGGAAGAAGAGCAGTTTGGCTTCAGGAAGGGAAAAGGTACGAGAGATGCAATTGGACTATTACGGACAATCGGCGAAAGATACCTAGAGAAGAATAAATAAGTGTAGGGTAAACTAGGGTCTGTTGGACAGTCGGGCATGTTGGACACTCTGTACTTTAACGTGTTACCTCGCCACTTGTGGGCACCACATTCTGCTAAAAGTCAATGACGGAAGTAGCCCCCACTCGTGGCTACTTCCGTCATTGACATTCTAGCAGAATGTGGTGCCCACAAGTGGCGAGGTAACACGTTAAAGTCCACACCTGTGTAGTAACGGTCAGCGCGTCTGGCCGCGAAACCAGGTGGCCCGGGTTCGAATCCCGGTCGGGGCAAGTTACCTGGTTGAGGTTTTTTCCGGGGTTTTCCCTCAACCCAATACGAGCAAATGCTGGGTAACTTTCGGTGCTGGACCCCGGACTCATTTCACCGGCATTATCACCTTCATTTCATTCAGACGCTAAATAACCTAGATGTTGATACAGCGTCGTAAAATAACCCAATAAAAAAACACGTTAAAGTACAGTGTGTCCAACATGCCCGACTGTCCAACAGACCCTAGTTTACCCTATGTAGTATTTGTGGACCTAGAAAAGGCTTTTAACATAGTGAATTGGAATAAACTGATGGGGATCCTAAAGAGTATTGACGTGGATTGTAAAGAGAGAAGACTGTTCAGTAATCTTTACATAAAACAACGAGTGAAAGTGGAGATATGAGAATAAATGTCAGAAGGAAGTGAAATAGAGAGAGGAATACGTCAAGGATGTCCTTTATCACCAACCTGTTCAACATCTACTTGGAGGATTTAGTGAAGAACTGTTTTCAGAAAATAGGAAGAGTGATAGTAGGAGGAAGAAGAATAAAGTGCATAAGATTTGCTGATGATATGGCGTTGTTAACAGAAGAGGAGATGATACTAAGGGATATGCTACTGGAGCTAAATGGCAGCTGTGAGCAGTATGGGATGAAGATAAATGCAAACAGGACGAAGAGCATGGTCATAGGAAGAAAAATACAGAAGATAAACTTGCGAATTCTAAATGAGGCAGTAGAGCAAGTGGACAGCTTCAAATGCTTGGGGTGCACTATAAGCAGTAAAATGAGCTGCTGCCAGGAAGTCAAAAGGAGAATAGCAATGGCCAAGGAAGCTTTTAATAGAAAAAGGAGCATCTTCTGCGGACCTCTGAAAAAATAACTGGTGAAGTGCTTTATATGGAGTGTGGCATTGTATGGGGGCAGAAACATGGACATTACGACGAAGCAAAGAGAAGCGAATAGAATCATTTGAAATGTGGATATGGAGAACAATGGAACGTGTGAAGTAGACAGACAGAATAAGAAATGAAGAGCTGTGTTGGAAAGAGTGGGTGAAGAAAGAATGATGCTGAAACTGATCAGGAAGAGGAAAAGGAATTAGTTAGGTCACTGGCTGAGAAGAAACTGCCTACTGAAGGATGCACTGGAAGGAATGGTGAACGGGAAAAGAGTTCGGGATAGAAGAAGATATCAGATGACAGACGACATTAAGATATATGGATCATATGAGGGAACGAAGAGGAAGGCAGGAAATAGGAAAGTTTGGAGAAAGCTGGGTTTGTAGTGAAAGACCTGCCCTTTGTCAGAACACTAAATGAATGAATGAATATGGTAAAGTTAGTAGATATGTTTCACGATTTCGTGGGATAGATATCGATATATTATGAAAAAACTACGTTTAAAATTTCTGTCGTTTTGGCATTCACAAGTAGTATTCATGTACATATATTTTAACGTAATTTAACATTGTTATTTTGATTTACGCATAGTTGAAAACATGTTTATTGTAATTGGTACGCTTAAGTGTTTCACTATTTTAATATTTTTAACTTTTTCATTCATTAACTAGTCCACATCTGTGGAGTAACGGTTAGCGCGTCTAGCCGCGAAACCAGGTGGCCCGGGTTCGATTCCCGGTCGGGACAAGTTACCTGATTGAGGGTTTTTCCGGGGTTTTCCCTCAACCCAATATGAGCAAATGCTGGGTAACTTTCGGTGTTGGACCCCAGACTCATTTCACCGGCATTATCACCTTCATCTCATTCAGACGCTAAATAACCTAAGATGTTGATAAAGCGTCGTAAAATAACCAACTAAAATAAAAAAAAATTCATTAACTATACTTTGATATGTATCGTCTTCACAATTTTATTGCAATATTTTGTTTTCTTAAGATATCTCAAATCTGAAGATGCCATATTGCATGGCGAAAACGTTAACGGTTTAAATAAATAAAATGTAAATTTTATAACTGTATAATTTACATTAAAATAAGTCATATGATTGCATAACATTTTCTTTTTTATTTACTCTCTCTGGAAATCTGGATCAAATTAGGTCTATTAAATACACGTTTAACTTTTATTTATTTATTTACTTATTTATTTATTTACGTTTCGTTTGACTTTGTTTTTCGTTTAATTTCGTTTCTTTTTTTCGTTTTTCGTTTTTTTTTTGTTCCTTTTTCGTTTCGTTTCGTTTCGGTTGCGTTTTTCGTCTCGCTTCGTTTCTAACAAACAACCTCCACAGGAAAAGTTTCACAAATATTGACTCCAAAAACGAAATGACAGAGTATGTTTGTTTGTCTTCTGATTCAACTTTCTTAAAATCACAAAACTACAAGCAAGGCTCGTCATAAGCGCCTGCTGGCACAGAAAGGTAGTCCCGCACAACTCGCGTGCTAGTGTCAGCTGCCTAGCTGGCAGGGGAGTCCGCATGCTGTCGGAGAATCGGTAACGTCAGTCTCACGACCCGCTGTAGTTCACTTGGCGGTTCTCCTCTTACACGCTACGAAGTAGAGAGATACGGCACATGAAGAAATTCAGATATAGTTAAATAGGCCTATATTAAAGTTAATAAATACGATGGTAGTAAAAAATACGCCCACATCTGAAGTCTGGGTACTGAACTTCTGTTGCTGGTTCTCTTATCAATAATTCTACCATGTTATGGTAGAAGGTGATACGTACAATTTTGGCAAAAAAATATTTTGTTGACTAGTTATATTGCAAACATTGTTTTTAACGTTATTGCAAAACATGGGCTGTCTACTCTCATTAGCAGCTAACACTGATACTAACAAAAAATAATCCTTGTAATATATCCCTGGTTTTTTTTTATAAAAGAATCAACTTAAAACTGCTCTCCTGTAAAATAAGGAAAATGTACAAATCGGCTTATGCCATAACACCACACAATTTTTTCCAATGAAAGATACATTTGAAAAAAAAAAAAGAGAGCAAAAGAAATTGGCTAATTGAGAAGTTTCAGTCGAAAGTGCAGGGCATTTCAAAACCAAAGGTAATTTTAATTGCATATATTTTATGTTACATTTCTTCATTATGTATGCAAACTTTAAAATTCTACCATTGGCATGCGAAAACAGGTTTGAACCTCATAAGTAACATCAATAAGGCATCAATCATGAGGTCACTAGTCCAGGAGATAATTTATTTTTTATTTTAGTAGGTTATTTTACGACGCTTTATCAACAGCTTAGGTTATTTAGCGTCTGAATGAGATGAAGTTGATAATGCCGGTGAAATGAGTCCGGGGCCCAGCACCGAAAGTTACCCAGCATTTGCTCATCTTGGGTTGAGGGAAAACACTGGAAAAAACCTCAACCAGGTAACTTGCCCCGACCGGGAATCGAACCCGGGCCACCTGGTTTCGCGGCCAGACGCACTGACCATTACTCCACAGGTGTGGACTCCAGGAGATAATGGGGTAGGGTTACAAACGTTAATAAATAAATAAATAATAATTAAATGGGTAACTGAATAAGTAGCTATGTAAGTGGATTCATGGATAAATAGATAAATAAACAAATATATGATGTGATATGATATGATATGGTATGATATGATATGATATGATATGATATGATATGATATGATATGATATGATATGATATGATATGATATGATATGATATGATATGCTATGATATGATATATGATATGATATGATATGATATGATATGATATGATATGATATGATATGATATGATATGATATGATATGATATGATATGATATATGATATGATATGATATGATATGATATGATATGATATGATATGATATGATATGATATGATATGATATGATATGATATGATATGATATGATATGATATGATATGATATGATATGATATGATATATGATATGATATATGATATGATATATGATATGATATGATATGATATGATATGATATGATATGATATATGATATGATATATGATATGATATGATATGATATGATATGATATGATATGATATGATATATGATACGATACGATACGGTACGATACGATACGATATATTTATACTAATTTTCTCATTAAACTTCACACCCATCTTACTCATAACTAATTTCCCCTGTACGTAACTTAAATACCTTTAAACTTATTAACTGTAGAAGACTAACAAATAAATATATAACAAATAAATAAATAGATAAATGGATAAGTGAATTCATGAATAAATAGAAAACAAAGAAACAAATAAATAAACAAACAAGTACATAAAAACCTAAATAAATAAACAAAGAAACAAATAAAAAATAAATAAACAAATACATAAACAGCAAATAAATAAGCAAATAAATAAATTAACAAGTAAATAAACAAATATATAAACAAACAAATAAAGAGCTAATAAAATAAACATATTGTATTTCTTCATACGTCGTATCTGTCTCTCGCATTTTTTTTTCCTGCATAACCTTTCTCAATCATCCAAACCTAGGACTGTGGAATACTTCCATACTTCAGTAGAATACTATTTCAGTCTTTATTTTCCCTGGCCTTCATTCTCTACGTCATCCTTCCATGACTAGCTTCATGTTCCTTTCTTGCAGTCCCATTATCACATCTGCAATTAATTAAACATTATTTATTTTATTTTAGACATTAAATCTTGTTTTAATGTCTTCACCTTCCAGTTTGTTTTCATTTCTGGCTATTGTAGGCCTAATCCTTTTATGGACCAAATCTGTAGTGCTTGGGAAAAGTGACACAAGTCAGTTTCCACAAACCTTTTTTGATAATTTATTGACAACTTACGGAACATCTGTTCGCTTGGAAAAAAATACATAGGTATTCCTCCCATTACAATAATTCATACAGAAAAAATCAAATCGACATAAACCAGTGTAAGTTGTCAATAAATTATCAAAAAAGGTTTGTGGAAACTGACTTGTGTCACTTTTCCCAAGCACTGCAGAAATATTACTCTTAATGCTATATGTCAAATACTCTCAACTCTTTTTCGTTCCTTTGTTAAAGTTCATGTCTATCACTCATTAGTAGGAGTGGGGAGAGTTAATTGATATTGTATGCAAATTTAGCTTTCTGGAAACAATTACACGTTTCAATACATTGAACGGGGTATAATTATACAGCCTATTCTATTGTGTAATGTTATTCAACACACATGATTTATCTGCTAAAAATATGGAGTCGGCAGGCATTTTTCAGAGACCTTGAAGTTTTCTTGCAGAACAGGGTTGACGTCAGAGCAAATCATGACAACCACTACGTTACCAACCGACTAATTAATAAGGTCGGGCCACCGACGTAGTCTGACAGTAAGGCCCCGTTCAGACAGCAATTCGTCTAATTTCATTAAATATTTCGTAGAAAATTGAAAGGTTTATAGAAAAACCGGACAAGTCCAAAAATTCCAATTTTGAGCATTGTTCAGTTATCTTCACTTCATTTCAAGCGACATCTATTGACATAAATTTCTACAAAAACAGATTTGTGCCATTGAAATGAGTGTTTGAAAATGTAGCGTTTCTGCAAAAAGCGGATTAGTCCAAAATCTTTCTAGCAAAAGACGAACAAGTCACAAACTTATCCGGTTCTTGTTAGAAAATATCATGAAGATGGCATTACTGTTGTCTTCTTTTGTTTCAGCGCCATATTAGCTGTTAATGTTAGTGTTATTGGTTAAGTATTTCGTTTTACAAATGAATGATCATCAAAATGAACCAAATCCATAAAAAGCAACTCATCAGAATGAGGAGAATGTTGAGGGGGCAGAAGATGATAATAGCAGTGGGTGTGACGAGTAAAAATAGCTATACTAATAATAATAATAATAATAATAATAATAATAATGGTAATAATAATAATAGTAAAATAATAATAATAATTTTTTTATTAAGCATAGTTTATTGTGTTATTAGAATAATTATTTTTCGGTATTTACTTGGTATACCTGACGTGCCAAGAATTCAAAGACTGAAGGACAAAAATTTAGAAAGAGAAAAATATAAACATAATAATATAGCTTTCTTGTTCAGGAAATCATTTCAGCATTAAGGTTCTAAATTGAATGAAACATTTATAAAATATTTATTTGTAAGTTGATACAGTCGACAATATGAATGAAACATGATTTCATATACACTTTCTCAATTAATGTGTGCATATAGAATTTTCTGCAAAAGTGGGTATGTCCAAAACTTTTTTTTTTCTTCCAAGAAACCATTTAAAAACATGTTACAAAAGTTTGTATAGTATATATATATATATATATATATATATATATATATATATATATGAGAAACCTGACTAAAATATGTCACATTATTTTATTCTATGAGAAACTTGAGGGACAGTTTCTTCGTTTTCTGAAAAATTAATATTTTGGACTTGTCCGATTTTTCCTGTCAACCCTTCAATTTATATGAATACGTTCCTGGTTCTGTATTGGTATCATCATCCAGTACAGAACCAGAAAAGTATTCACATGCATTATCTATTCTACGAAATATTTAACGAAATTAACTTTATGCACAGGAAAATATCGAACCGTGTGTAGCCCACACTGCTGTCCTCACGAAATCGATTGGAATTTGTCCGTTTCTACGAATTCCCGGACCGTCTGAACGGGACTTAACGAGTGCTGCTAGTGAATGGAGGTTCGTTGCTCTCGGGCGTGCTTTCGAATCCCGTTTGTGTCGATTAATTGGTTGGGATTTCCTTGAGCTTTCCAAAAGAATGTCAGACATTTCAGTGGAAGATCTTCGAACTCACCTCTCCAAATACCATTTCATTATCTCCAACCTCATTGACGCTGTAGTTCACGGTAGTTGTAGTCGTTAAATAATAATTTAATTGAAAATTTTCAGTAAATTATTTTTTTGTAATTCCACCAGTTATCCTCTTGTTCTGGAGGCGCTACAACATCTGTCCATTATGTTTTGTCCTTTCTTTGAACCAACTCCAAGCTGTCACACGACGGACCTCCTTAACCAAGTTGTCAGCTCAATGACTCACGCACCATGAGCGCATGCTTTAAGGCGGTAGGCCTTCCACTAGAGTCGCAGAATTAGCGCTGCTTCAAGTCTTCATGAAGAAAGAATGTTCTCGTGAAATGTATTTTCATTAATTAATTTATTTAT
This sequence comes from Periplaneta americana, assembly GCA_025594305.2. NCBI lineage: Eukaryota > Metazoa > Arthropoda > Insecta > Blattodea > Blattidae > Periplaneta > Periplaneta americana. Next base: position 18,871,243 of record JAJSOF020000025.1, on the reverse strand, counting down.
TTATTTATTTATTTATTTATTTATTTATTTATTTATTCACTTATTTACTTATTTATTTATTTATTCACTTATTTACTTATTTATTTAATTATTTATTTATTAATTTATTTAATTATTTATTTAGTAAGTTATTTAAATGTCTATTTATTTATTTACTAATTTATTTATTTAATTACTTATTTGTTTATTTACTTATTTATTTATTTATTTATTTATTTATTTATTTATTCATTCATTTATTTGCTTATTTATTAGTTAGTCAGTTATTTAATTATTTACTTATTTATTTACTTATTTATTTATCTATTTACTAATTTATTTATTATTTATTTATTCATTTATTTACTTTTTTATTTATTTAGTAAGTTATTTAATTAATTATTTATTTATTTACTAATTTATTTATTAACTTATTTATTTATTTATTTAGTTATTTATTCATTTATTTAGTCAGTTACTTAATTATTTATTTACTTACTTATTTATTTATTATTTATTTATTTATTTATTCATTTATTTATTTATTTATTTAGTAAGTTAGTTAATTAATTATTTATTTATTCATTTATTTACTTATTTATTTATTTATTCATTTATTTACTTATTTATTTATTTATTTAGTAAGTTATTTAATTAATTAATTATTTATTTATTTATTTATTTGCTTATTTATTTAATTATTTATTTATTTACTAATTGATTTATTTATTTACTTATTTATTTATTTATTTATTCATTTATTTGCTTATTTATTTAATTATTTATTTATTTACTAATTTATTTATTTATTTACTTACTTATTTACTTATTTATTTATTTATTTATTTATTTATTTATTTATTTATTTATTTATTTATTTATTTATTTATTTATTTATTTATTCACTTATTTATTTATTCATTTATTTACTTATTTATTTATTCATTTATTTTCTTATTTATTTATTTATTTATTTATTTATTTGTAACGAGAAAACCAGTGTATGGGATTGGTGCCCACCCAGCATCGTGATTAATTTCGAGAGGTATAATGAGTACAATCTGGTTTTGGATGCCAGCTACAACTGCTGGAGAGATCATCGTGCTAACCACACGTTCCCCGGTACTGGTTTGTTGATTCATCACCTCTGCTGAAGAGTATGGACATGAGGTCAGCAGTAGGCCGGTATACTTTTGCCTTTCTGAGCTGTGGAGTAATGGTTTTTATTTTTATTTTGAGTATTATATGATTTCAGTTACGTAGGCTCATGTTTTTCGAATAGGCCCCTAATTATTAAAGAAAATTAAGTGTAAACGTATCATCAGAATTTGTTGTGAAATGCATGAAACGCTTAACGAAAAATACTGCGCCTTCTTATTGATGCTAATTTTTTATGTTTATATTATGCCTGCTACGTCATCATAATATTACTTCACCCTAGCATTATACCATTATCTCCCGATAGCTTCTGCTCATTATAGGGGATGTGAAGAGAATAATTACAGGAGCAGACGCGATACTTTCAGCCACTGAAACAGCCAGTTTCTTTTTCTCTTCCTGATCAGTTTCATCATTATTATTTCTTCACCTATTCTTTCTAGCACAGCTTAATTTCTTATTCGGTCTGTCCATTTCACATACTCCATTCTTTCTATATCCAGATATTAATTATAAATTATAGGGTCTTTGATTTTCACTTTTTATAAAACAGCTCAATAAATTATTATTATTATTATTATTATTATTATTATTATTATTATTATTATTATTATTATTATTATTATTATTATGGAATATTTTAACATTGCGAAAATTATAAATATCTTTAGTAATAATTGCCAAAGATGGAAAGATCATGAAATCAAAAGAATATAACAGTGGGAAAATCAGCAATATCAACCTTAAAAACTCATTCTCTGGGACAGAAATATTAGCAAAGAAAATAAATCACACATTTTTAGAGCAATAATAAGAAACGTAGAAACATATGGAACAGAAACGTGGCAGCTGAAACATCAAACAATTTCTACATTATTAGCTATGGGGATGGACTTTTGGAGAAGGTCGGCTTTAATATCAAAAAGCGAGAAAACTAGAAACAACATAATAAAATCTAACATGAAAGTAAAATATTCAATACTGGATTATTTACAACATAATCAATTGCAATGGTACAGAGCGAAGAACGATTACCAAAAAAAGTGTTGGAATGGTTGCCGCTCGAGAGGTTGAAGAGAGGAAGACCTAATATTACATGGATTCATGGAATAGAACAACAATGAAGGAAAGAAGATTGGAGGAAGGATAGTGGGTTAACAGAGAAGATTGGAGAGAATGTTTAAAATTAATTTTCAAAAAGTAAAATATTGGACACTGGAAGATGTGTAAACATTGTTAAACCAGTTTAGATTTATTATTATTATTATTATTATTATTATTATTATTATTATTATTACCCTATTAGTTTTGTGGAGTGTGGCATTGTAAACATGGACATACGACGAAGTGAAGAGAAGCGACTAGAAGCATTTGAAATGTGAATATGGAGAGGGATGGAGCGTGTGAAATGAACAGGCAGAATAAGAAATGAAGCTGTATTGGAAAGAGTGGGTGAAAAAGATTGAGTAACGGTTAGCGCGTCTGGCCGCGAAACCAGGTGGCCCGGGTTCGATTCCTGGTCGGGGCAAGTTATCTGGTTGAGGTTTTTCCTGGGTTTTCCCTCAAGCCAATATGAGCAAATGCTGGGTAACTTTCGATGCTGGACCCCGGATTCATTTCACTGGCATTATCACCTTCATCTTATTCAGACGCTAAATAACCTAAGATGTTGATAAAGCGTCGTAAAATAACCTACTAAAAAAAAAGAAAAGGAAGAATGATGCTGAAGCTGATCAGGAAGAGGAAAAGCAATTGGTTGGGTTGCTGGCTGAGAAGAAACTGCCTACTGAAGGATGCACTGGAAGGAATGGTGAACGGGAGAAGAGTTATGGACATGAGAAGATATCAGATGATAGATGATAAAAAAAAATATTATACAGAGACAAAGAGGAAGCCAGAAAATAGGAAAGACTGGAGGGAGTTGGGTTTGCAGTGAAAGACCTGCCCTTGAGCAAAACACAAAGCATGAATAAATTATTATTGGTGTAATGATATCATTAGAGTGGAAAAATATATAATTCCATGGCATAGTATTTATGATGGAAGATTCTTCAGCTCTATTGATAAATTGTTTGTGTTTGTAATTTGAAGTAGTTTTCATGATATGTATTATCAATTTCTGTATATCACAACTTGTTGAATTGTTTATGCCTTAAATTTAATTAACTTACTAGTTTTGTATTATACATATAGCTCAACTTCGAATGATCGTTTGCGTTTGTAAATTTAATAATCTGATTGGCTATGTATTGTATACTTTTAGTAGAGCCATCGATGTAGCTCAGTCGGCAGACTCGCTGGGCTGCTGATCCGGAGCTGCGTTCGGGCTTGGGTTGGATCCCTCTTTGGTCTTTTGTTTCTTGCGAGGTTTTCCACAGCCGTGGGACTGAAGCCGGATGGTCCGTGGTGAGTGCTTGGCATCAACCCCTTTGATTTGATTACCTGGTCGGATTTTTCCGAGGTTTTCCCCAACCAAAACGCAAATGCCGGGTAATATTTTGACGAATCCTCGGACCTCACCTCATCTCACTACATCTCGCCAAAATATTGTAAAAAATTGCACAAAATTGTAAAAATTGTAGAAAATTACTAAATTGTAAAACTGTAAAAATTTGTAAAAATTGTAATTGTAATATTGTAAAATTTTGACTTGTTCCACATCTTAAAGCTTCATTGCTCATGTAAGATAAATGAATGAATGAAGGAATGAATGGATGGATGGATGAATGGATGGATGGATGAATGGATGGATGGATGGATGGATGGATGGATGGATGAATGAATGAATGAATGAATGAATGAATGAGATTGGATCAACGCCTGAAATTTCCGATACATCGTAAAGAAGACGATCAAGAATAAAAGAAAGACCAAGTAGCAGTCTTCAGATGCTGGTCTACTACATATCAAACACCAAGATTGTGGCACTAAATTATTTCTAAAGAGATTGTGGCAAAATATGAAATAGAGATTTTATGTAACTTCACAAACGAATTTCACGGACTCCCGGAACGTATCTGTAATATCGCCATACTTGGTAGTACATTCAAAAGTGAAAGCACTATTTTATTACACGAGTAACTGCAAATGTTAAGTTGTAAACGTAAGAAAAGATCGCCTTCCATTTTGTTTAATAAGCCACATATTTCTAGAGTACACGATGTTGACAGACCTCCATATAAGGCGAACTCCATTTTCTCTTCCGACTGCTCGGTCGTTACGCCTTTCTGTTCTCTTGTTTGAATTGGATCTGGGGGCAACGGAAGTTATGTGAGCCTCGTGCTGCCCTCTGCCCTACGCATTTTATTTTTAGAAGCTGCAAGCTTAAATATTCAGAAGATGGGCAGTAGGCGTGACTTTTATCAAAAGGAGAAAACGGTGCTTCTCTGCCAACATCCGAAATTTCTCTCGTGGACGGGTCCTAGCAACTATTGTCATGCTTCAAACATGTGGGCGGTGGGATTCTAGCTACTCGCATTCCAGATTCTTGTCTTGGTCTCCAAGTAGCTTCGACAGACCCCCCCCCCCTCCAACTCAAGAAAGATGTTAAGATACGCACGGCGAGAAGACGTCCTCAGAGGTAATCGTGTTAAAATATTCACCATTATAGCGAAATTAGAAGGTTTCAAATCCAACCAAAGACGATACAAATTTGTTACTTCAATAGCCTAGACTAGCGTTCTTCAAAGTGTCGGTCGCGACCATACATTTATTGATTCATTTATTCATTCTTTCATCCATCATTTCATCCATTTTTTTATTGATCCATTCATTCATTATTCTTTCATTCATTATTTCATTATTTTATCCATTCATTGACTCATTCATTCCTTCTTTCATCCATTATTTCATCCATTTATTGACTGATTGATTGATTGGTTGGTTGATTGATTGATTGATTGATTCATTCATTCATTCCTTCATTCATTATTCTTTCATCCATTATTTCATTATTTTATCCATTCATTGACTCATTCATTCCTTCTTTCATCCATTATTTCATCCATTTATTGATTGATTGATTGATTCATTCATTCATTCATTCATTCATTCATTCCTTCAATCATTATTCTTTCATCCATTATTTCATTATTTTATCCATTCATTGACTCATTCATTCTTTCTTTCATCCATTATTTCATCCATTTATTGATTCATTCATTCATTCATTCATTCATTCCTTCATTCATTATTCTTTCATCCATTATTTCATTATTTTATCCATTCATTGACTCAATCATTCCTTCTTTCATCCATTATTTCATCCATTTATTGATTGATTGATTCATTCATTCATGCATTCATTCATTCATTATTCTTTCATCCATTATTTCATTATTTTATCCATTCATTGACTCATTCATTCCTTCTTTCATCCATTATTTCATCCATTTATTGATTGATTGATTCATTCATTCCTTCATTCATTATTCTTTCATCCATTATTTCATTATTTTATCCATTCATTGACTCATTCATTCCTTCTTTCATCCATTATTTCATCCATTTATTGATTGATTCATTCATTCATGCATTCATTCATTCATTATTCTTTCATCCATTATTTCATTATTTTATCCATTCATTGACTCATTCATTCCTTCTTTCATCCATTATTTCATCCATTTATTGATTGATTGATTCATTCATTCATGCATTCATTCATTCATTCATTATTCTTTCATCCATTATTTCATTATTTTATCCATTCATTGACTCATTCATTCCTTCTTTCATCCATTATTTCATCCATTTATTGATTGATTCATTCATTCATTCCTTCATTCATTATTCTTTCATCCATTATTTCATTATTTTATCCATTCATTGACTCATTCATTCCTTCTTTCATCCATTATTTCATCCATTTATTGATTGATTGATTCATTCATTCCTTCATTCATTATTTCATTATTTTATCCATTCATTGACTCATTCATTCCTTCTTTCATCCATTATTTCATCCATTTATTGATTGATTCATTCATTCATTCCTTCATTCATTATTCCTTCATTCATTATTTCATTATTTTATCCATTCATTGACTCATTCATTCCTTCTTTCATCCATTATTTCATCCATTTATTGACTGATTGATTGATTGGTTGGTTGATTGATTGATTCATTCATTCATTCATTCATTCCTTCATTCATTATTCTTTCATCCATTATTTCATTATTTTATCCATTCATTGACTCATTCATTCCTTCTTTCATCCATTATTTCATCCATTTATTGAATGATTGATTGATTGGTTGATTGATTGATTCATTCATTCATTACTTCATTCATTATTCTTTCATCCATTATTTCATTATTTTATCCATTCATTGCCTCATTCATTCCTTCTTTCATCCATTATTTCATACATTTATCGATTGATTGTTTCATTCATTGATTCATTCCTTCATTCATTATTCTTTCATCCATTATTTCATTATTTTATCCATTCATTGACTCATTCATTCCTTCTTTCATCCATTATTTCATCCATTTATTGATTGATTGATTCATTCATTCATGCATTCATTCATTATTCTTTCATCCATTATTTTATCCATTCATTGATTCATTCACTCTTTCGTTCATCCATTATTTCCATTAATTACTTCATTTTTCATTCATTCATTCATTCTTCATTCATTCTTTAATCCGTTCATTTATTCATTCATTCTTTCGTTTTTCCTTTATTTCTTTCCTTCGTTTTTTCCTTCCTTATTTCTCCCCTTCACCCGTACATTCATTCATTCATTATTTCATCCATTCATTGATTCATTTTTTCATCCATTATTTCATTTTTTCATCATTTATTGATTCATTCATTTATTCTTTCATCCATTATTTCATATTTTATCCACTCATTGATTCATTGATTCATTCCTTCTTTCATCCATTACTTTCATTCATTTATTCTTCCATTCATTCATTCCACTCATTCATTCATTTTTCATCCATCCATTCACACATTCATTCCATTCATTCATTCATTCATTCATTCTTTCTTTCTTTCTTTTATCCATTCATTTATTCATTCTTTCATTCATTATTTCCATTCATTCATACATTTATTCATTCAGTCATTCAGTCATTCATCCTTTCATCTATTTTTTTCCATTCCTTCACACATACATACATTGATTCATTCTCTCATCCATTCATTTCACTCATTCATTCATTTTTTCATCTATGCATTCATTCATTCATCCATACATTCATTCATTCATTCATTCATTCCGTTCCTTCTTTCTTTCATCCGTTCATTTCATTCATTCATTCATTCTTTAATTTATTAATTATCCATTCTTTCTTACATTCATTCCGTTCATTCATTATTTCATTCATTCATTCATATCTTCTTTCATCCATTACTTTCATTCATTTATTCTTTTATTCATTCATTCCACTCATTCATTCATTTTTCATCCATCCATTCACACATTCATTCCATTCATTCTTTATTTTTTCCATTCATTCATTCTTTCTTTCTTTTATTCATTCATTTATTCATTCTTTCATTCATTATTTCCATTCATTCATACATTTATTCATTCATTAATTTATTCATTTATTCATTCATTCATTCTTTCATCTATTTTTTCCATTCATTCACACATACATACATTGAATCATTCTCTCATCTATTCATTTCATTCATTCATTCATTTTTGCATCTATACATTCATTCATTCATCCATACATTCATTCATTCCGTTCCTTCTTTCTTTCACCCGTTCATTTCATTCATTCATCCTTTAATTTATTAATTCATCCATTCTTTCTTACATTCTTTCCATTCATCCATTATGTCATTCATTCACTCATTCATTCATTCTTTCATTGATCCCATTCATACATTCCAGTCGTTCATCCATTAATTAATTCAGCCATTCTTTCATCCATTCATCTATTATTTTATCCATTCATCCCATATTCATTCATCTATTCATTTATTCATGAACTTATTCGGGAGTTTTGGTACGTAACAGTCAAGAAAATATTGGGTAACTTTATTGGTTAAGTATGGGGATATAAAATAAAATACACTAAATTGTTAAAGAAAGTACAGTACATATTATTATATTTTATCACTTCAATTCAAGTACAGACGTTTCAGACAACCATTGGGATTCCCTTAATCCCCTGCCAATTTTTATTTGCTTTCGTAGACCTCTGTATGATGAAGTCTTGATTATAGCAGATTAAACGTACTGGTTTGGCTCCATGAGGGTTTAGTTGAATACACAAAGGTAATTCAATCTCATTCGATGAAACTTAGAGTTGCCACAGTCAACTGTTCTACTTTTCCTGTTAATTCTGCCCCGTAACAACTACCATTTACGTCCAAATGCATATTGAATCCCGACGTCCGATGTTAATTAAATTGTAGCCATTAGCGAATGAAAATATTGGCTTTATCCGCTTTTAGAAAACCAGACATCACACAGCTCCTCACTCGTTGTTGAATTGATACACGGTTTTCGAAGTCAGACAGAAGCCACGCTCGGATTATTACAATAATCTGGTTAAGTTAATAAATACCCGATGTGAGAGAAAAACTTGACAAGTCACATAAATTTCAATTCGAGGATATAAGAAATGTAAAAAAAAGGATTGCTACTTATCAGTTATGAAATTAGTTTAACAGATATAAATCATCTGTTTCAGCGTTGTAACGAACATCTGCTCGATATTTCTCGATCTGAGGTATGCATAAACTTATTAGTGGAGGTGGTAGATTTTCGCAATCGCGATAAATGCGAAAATGTGCTCAAATGCTGTCAGAATAGGTAATTTTATGTTTAAAAGCGTATTAAATAATATATTACTGTAGTTTTAAATTCCCGATAAAATGCGAAATGTATGTGTTCCTGCGAAGTAAGAGCAAATTACATTTTATGAGATTTTTTGGCCGCGCACCAATTCAAGTTAAGAGAATTACAATATTTGTCATTAATCAGAATATAATGTGATTAATAGGCTAAAATTGTATTCCTCGGAAATCTGAAATATATATGGGTATAATAAAGAGGATCGCAATTGATATATTTTTTTAATCTGTATCTATTTTATTTTATTTTATTTATTTTATTTTGTATCTATTCACTCTCTCACTTTACTCTTCATTATTCTTCAAACCTCTAACCCTAGCTACCTAGCTTCTCGTTTTCAACATTTGGCCTCATTTCACGAAATAGATACTCGCTCACAACACTATATCACACTCTCCATTCCTAAACACAGAACATCCTTTTACTCTTCATCTTTCACCGTCTCTGCAGCTCATCTCTGGAACTCTCTACCACAACATGTCAGAGACTGTCGGACATTGTCTAGTTTCAAAAATAAATTTAAATTGCACTTTTTTCAATTCAGATTCCTTTCAGTTATAAGTCATTTTCTCTGCGATAGTTTTATAAAAAAGGCTATGTATTTCTTTCCTTCCTTTCCCCTTTTTGTTCTCTTTATTAGCCGATGAATTTATTTTCATAGCCTTTTTATTGTGAATTTTATTTAATTTTCTTATTTCTTTTCTTTTTACTATTATTTTATTACATTCCATTTTGTTATATTCTTCCTTACGTTTTCCATATTAACCATTTGACATAAATGAGTTGCTTTTACTTTATTCCAATGTATTTTACTTTCTTTTTTTTCGATTATTATTATTATTATTATTATTATTATTATTATTATTATTATTATTATTATTATTATTGTAATATGTTAGTATTCTCTTCTTTAACTTTTCGTTAAATGTTAACTGCTTGTATACTTTGTGACCTGGTTGAGTGTAAGAGAAGGCCCTATGGCTTAACTCTGCCAGTATAAATAAAGAATTATTGAAGAATTATCCAACATCGCAAGATGAAGATTACAAAAGAATTATTATTATTATTATTATTATTATTATTATTATTACTATTATTATTATTATTATTAATATTATTATTATTATTATTTTATGCTCCGCCACGTAGAGGTTCCACATTTTTCAAATAGCTTGGTTATCTATGTTACAGACAGACAGATAGACAAAAAGATTAAATGAGAGTAATGTTGAAATTTCTTCCATGTTAAACTTTAAATTAGTGCATTTAAATGAAATAAAGCGATTTATTTTCCTGGAATACTGATTTTAAATGCGTATTGGCCTATGTTAGCATGTCCATATATTTCGGCATGTATCTTAATATTCACAATTTCACTGTAATGTTATATATTCGCTTATTTTCAATAATTTTATCTGAAAAATGTAAAAAAAATGCACTTGTTAGCACATTGTCATTGAATTTCTACTACCAACCTTCCTATAAAAATGTTCCACCTCAAAATGCTACATGATGCTAAATTGGAATATTAAAAATGCTATAAAATGCTAAATTTGTTTTTGAAGTGCTAAATTGTTATTTTTAATGTACTATAATCTACTATCTCTACTTATTAGCCTTGTACATATTGTCATTATTTTGTAATAAATGGTAAAGTTGATATTACAACCACAAGTTACTTCTTTGCTACAGCGCGTTCGTAGCTCGGCCGGACCACTAAAACATTCAAATTTGCAAACTGTACTTTCAATAATTGTTCGTTTTAAAATTATTCATGTTTATTTTTTATTTCATCATCTTTAATTAAAACTTTACTAATACTTGAATATATTATTTAGGTTATTTATTTATTTATTATTTGTTTATTTGTTTGTTTGTTTAGTTGTTTACTTGGTTTGTTTGTTTGTTTATTTATTTATTTATTTATTTATTTATTTACTTACGTACTTACATATTTATTTATTTATTTATTTATTTACTTATTTATTTATTCATTCATTTATTCATTTATTTATTCATTCATTCATTTATTTATTTATTTACTTACTTACTTATTCATTCATTCATTCATTCATTCATTCGGTTGGTTGGGGTTGGGTTGGGTTGGGTTGGGTTGGTTGGTTTTGTTTGTTTTGTTTGTTTACGTACTTACATATTTATTTATTTGTTTGTTTATTTCTTTATTTACTCACTTACGTACTTACATATTTATTTATTTAGTTGTTTGTTTATTTTTTATTTACTCACTTACGTACTTACATATTTATTTATTTATTTATTTATTTGTTTGTTTATTTGTTTATTTACTTACTTACCTACTTACATATTTATTTATTTATTTACTTATTTACTTATTTATTTATTTATTTATTTATTTATTTATTTATTTACTTACTTATTCATTGATTAATTAATTAATTTATTTATTTATTTATTTATTTATTTATTTAGTTATTTGTTTGTTTATTTACTTACGTACTTACATATTTATTTATTTATTTGTTTGTTTATTTATTTACTTACTTACGTACTTACATATTTATTTATTTGTTTGTTTATTTGTTTACTTACCTACTTACATATTTATTTATTTATTTATTTATTTATTTACTTATTTACTTATTTATTTAATTATTTATTTATTTATTTATTCATTTATTTATTTATTTATTTATTTATTTATTCATTTATTTATTTATTTACTTACGTACTTATTCATTTATTTATTTATTTAACAGGTCAAAGCCCCAATTACAATAACGGTACTTACATACAGGAAGTTCATGAATTGATGCCTAAGAACAGCACTACAAGATATAGAGCACAGACTAATTTAATTACAGAAACCAATACTCATTCGATGACCTATTACTATCCATTTCGCTTACTCTGCTACACCTTACTCCAAACTATTCTAATATGTTGCAATAAACTCGCATTCACAGCTGCAAATACTTTAATAATATTGGATGAAAATATTTAACTCACTTTAGTCCTTCAACGCATGCGTATTCTTAATTTTTTTGTTGTACACGGCATTCCATTAATGCCGTCTCGTTCTTTAGTCTTACTGACAAATTGCGTCTTCTTATCCCAACTCTACCCTGCACTTGCGACTTGACTCTCCTGTATTTTGTATTCCGGTTTTGAGCGGTGTTCATACTAGAGTAGTAGCTACAAAATTAGAACTAGTTCGTGATGCGTGCCAACATTTCATAGGTACAGCGGCACTCCATTGTTCGTAGGAATGGCCATCTTTGTATCTGTTGTATACATGGAATGGAATTTCGGGAGGGAGCACTGCGACCTTACAAGATCTATTACATTAATCCTCAAGCTTAAGGCTTAAGGACTTTACTAATAGACGGTAGTATATTATACACACTAGTTAAAGGGTGTAATTGATATCTCGTTATTTGAAGTGTCCTATCAGTGAGGAAGTGTGTTGTGTCAGTGAATTGTGTAGTGTCAGTAAAGTCTATTGTGTAAGTGAAGTGTGTTGGTATCAGTGAAGTAGCTGTGCAAAGTATTCGAACAATGAAATGGTGAGAAGTGTTAGAGAAATCAGGTAGAATCAGTGCAGTGAGTGAGTTGACAGCGAAATAAGTGTAGTGCCGAAAGGAACTTGTGCAGGTATGAACCTGTCACACTCGTGGATCTTAGTTCGAGCTTAGGGTTAAGATTCAAATTAGATTTACTTTAAATGTTATTTTAAGTGACCATGCTTCATTTTAATTTAGGATGCTCCTTGTTATTATTATTATTTTATTATTATTAGTATTGTTATTATTAATTACTGTTTTATTAGTTATGTTTATTATTAATTGTCATTATTGAGTGTAATTAGTTACCACTGTCATTGGGTATATACCCATTTGCAGTGTGAATAAATACATACACAAGCTAGGCACATTCCCAACCCCACATCGGCTGACTACCCTAAGATTCGCTGCGTATCCATGTTTCAAGCAGGCAACCCCCTTCCCTATTATTATTATTATTATTATTATTATTATTATTATTATTATCATCATTAATTTTTGGGAACCAGACTAACCGGATCTATCTAAAAGACCTATAATACACAGGATTAATATACATCCAACCCTTCTACGCACACACACACACACCCTAGTGTTGTTGTCAGAGAATTTATGAATACATACACAAGCTAGGCACATTCCCAACCCCACATCGGCTGACTACCCTAAGATTCGCTGCGTATCCATGTTTCAAGCAGGCAACCCCCTTCCCTATTATTATTATTATTATTATTATTATTATTATTATTATTATTATCATTAATTTTTGGGAACCAGACTAACCGGATCTATCTAAAAGACCTATAATACACAGGATTAATATACACCCAACCCTTCTACGCACACACACACACACCCTAGTGTTGTTGTCAGAGAATTTATGAATACATACACAAGCTAGACACATTCCCAACCCCACATCGGCTGACTACCCTAAGATTCGCTGCGTATCCATGTTTCAAGCAGGCAACCCCCTTCCCTATTTATTATTATTATTATTATTATTATTATTATTATTATTATTATTATTATTATCATCATTAATTTTTGGGAACCAGACTAACCGGATCTATCTAAAAGACCTATAATACACAGGATTAATATACACCCAACCCTTCTATGCACACACACACACACCTAGTGTTGTTGTCAGAGAATTTATGAATACATACACAAGCTAGGCACATTCCCAACCCCACATCGGCTGACTACCCTAAGATTCGCTGCGTATCCATGTTTCAAGCAGGCAACCCCCTTCCCTATTATTATTATTATTATTATTATTATTATTATTATTATTATGATTATTATTATCATCATTAATTTTTGGGAACCAGACTAACCGGATCTATCTAAAAGACCTATAATACACAGGATTAATATACACCCAACCCTTCTACGCACACACACACACACCCTAGTGTTGTTGTCAGAGAATTTATGAATACATACACAAGCTAGGCACATTCCCAACCCCACATCGGCTGACTACCCTAAGATTCGCTGCGTATCCATGTTTCAAGCAGGCAACCCCCCTTCCCTATTATTATTATTATTATTATTATTATTATTATTATTATTATTATTATCATCATTAATTTTTGGGAACCAGACTAACCGGATCTATCTAAAAGACCTATAATACACAGGATTAATATACACCCAACCCTTCTACGCACACACACACACCCTAGTGTTGTTGTCAGAGAATTTATGTATCTACTCCCACGGAGTCGAAGCCGCTACCTTCCGGTTCGCAATCAGTCGTTCCACAGACTGAATTACTTCCCGTTTCATCAGCCAACTGTTACAAATTGAATAGTTGAAGACTTAATACAAATTTCATGGACGTAAATCTTCAGCAGAGTTCGGTTAGTACATCCGTGACGGTGTGGGCTAGACGAGGAACATCGCATTACACAACGCCCTGCAAGTTCACCTCTCCGGAGAGCAATTATCCCTTCAACACTTCCCACGTGCTCCGTCCGTTCACGCTTTGTAACTGCAGATTACCATCTGTGGATGTGTGAACTCGTTGGGAGGGATCATCACACAGGCTTCCCATTTCGTAAAAATAGTAGAATTTGCTTCAAAAGACTGAAATGGATGTAACTTATTCACTAACTGTTCCTCAAAAATGAGGCAGAATAGTAATATGCGTTACAAGAGCGGTATGTTGACGTTTTCATGTTCGAGGAAAAGATTGAAAAAGCGAAACGTAGTTGAGCTTTTTTAATTTCCGAGAACATGAAAACAAACATACCGCTCGTGTATCGTACATTATTTTGAGCGAAGATCGTTTATTACATACCTGAAAGACGAATTTCTAATTAGTTGCAATGAAATCTCCAGCTTGGTTTCTGTTTAATGACGGCAACTTTAGAAAACAAAAATATCTATACTCCAGCAGGCCGTGATATACGTCTGTCTTTTTTTTTCCCCGCAGTCTATAAATGCGAACTTAAAACAAACGGTAAGGTTATGTAATGATTTATTTTTCATTTTAATATTTTAACAATATTATTTATATAACATATTGCAGTAACAACATCGGCATCTGGAGTCTTGTTGATTTTTTCACGGCTTCCTTAATGTTACTTGTATCAGGAATGCAATAGCTTTCGTGGAGTAGTAGACTTTACTTAATTTTTGCAAATATTGAAAAACAATAATTAACATTGCAATTTAGGTGAAATTGCAGTGGTAAGTTTCCAATTTATAATTATTACTATGTTAAACGTCTCTAAAAATAATATGTTAAAAACTTAAAGCAGTAAAATGAATGTCGCCCTTAAGCGGTAAGAAGAGGGAAATTGTTATGTGTGTTACGTTGGGAATACTGAATGTGGTATTTCACACTTACCGCGTATTGGTTCTGTGCGGAAAACAAGCAAATAGACACGATCTCGCACAAATTAGGTTTACTGTTCTTTTTGTAAAAAGAAAAAAAAAGAATCCTTGGATTGCCTGAAGCGTCTTTGTTCTTGATATGTAATTTTTGGATAGATTTAAGGATTAAAATAATAAATTAGACATAGGCACGGTCACCCTCAGAGGTCTAGAGATAAAGCGCGGGTTGCGGGTTCAAACCCGGCTGGGATCTAAGGATTTTTCAGGACGCAAAAATCCTGAGTACAAGTCCTCCAGGAGAGACTTTAAGACATGTGTCCCATTTCGGACTCTTCTGACACATTATAAACCTTCAAGACTACATTAGAGCCTCTGAACTAAATTTATTCTCTCTCGCATCCTAGTAATATTTCAGTTGCACACTAGGTGGCGCTTGAGGCGATGAGCTTGTTCCTCTGCCCCTGTCGACAAATAACTGTAACTAAGCTCCTTTTATTTACTTACTTACTTACTTACTTTTAAGGAACCCGGAGGTTCTTTGCCGCCCTCACATAAGCCCGCCATTGGTCCCTATCCTGAGCAAGATTAATCCATTCTCTATCATCATATCCCATCTCCCTCAAATCCATTTTAATATTATCTTCCCATCTACGTCTCGGCCTCCCTAAAGGTCTTTTTCCTTCCGGCCTCCCAACTAACACTCTATATGCATTTCTGGATTCGTCCATACGTGCTACATGTCCTGCCCATCTCAAACGTCTGGATTTAATGTTCCTAATTATGTCAGGTGAAGAATACAATGCGTGCAGTTGTGTGTTGTGTAACTTTCTCCATTCTCCTGTAACTTCATCCCTCTTAGCCCCAAATATTTTCCTAAGCACCTTATTCTCAAACACCCTTAACCTATGTTCCTCTCTCAGAGTGAGAGTCCAAGTTTCATAACCATAAAGAACAATCGGTAATGTAACTTTTTTATAAATTCAAACTTTCAGATTTTTTGACAGCAGACTGGATGATAAAAGCCAACAGTCCCTAAAAAATGAGACAGAAATTAGGTTTACTGTTCTTTTTGTAAAAGAAGATGAAGAAGACAGCTGGAGTCCTTGGATTGCCTGAAGTGTCTTTGATGTTGATATGTAATTTTTAGGATAAGTAAGGATTGATTTAAGGATTAAATAAATTATACACAGGCAGGGTCGCCCTCAGTGGTCTAGAGGTAAAGCGCGGGTTGCGGGCTGGGTTCTATGGATTTTTCAGGACGCAAAAATCCTGAGTGCAAGTCCTCCGGTAGAGACTTTAAGCCATATGTCCCATTTCGGACTCTTCTGGCACATTACAGACCTTCAAGACAACATTAGAGCCTCTGAACTAAATTTCTTCTCTCTCGGATCCTAGTAATACTTCAGTTGCACACTAGGTGACACTTGAGGCGATGAGCTTACCACTTGTTCCTCTGCCCGGCACAACGGCGACGGTGATATAACCTCTGCAGCTGCGAGCGTCGTTAAATAAACCATAATTTTACAATTTCAATTAGTATGAATAAGATATCTTTGAACGCCAGTATACCTATGCTCCTCTACCGGAACGATGTGATCAATACATACATACATGCATGCACGCACATAACATAACATAACATAACATAACATAACATAACATAACATAACATTACATAACATTACATTACATTACATAACAAACATAACATAACATAACATAACATTACATTACATTACATTACATAACATTACATTACATAACATAACATTACATTACATAACATAACATTACATTACATAACATTACATAACATAACATAACATTACATTACATTACATTACATTACATTACATACCATAACATTACATTACATAACATTACATAACATAACATAACATAACATTACATTACATAACATAACATAACATTACATAACATAACATTACATAACATTACATAACATTACATAACATAACATAACATTACATTACATTACATTGCATTAAATTACATAACATTACATTACATTACATAACATAACATTACATTACATTACATTACATTACATTACATTACATTACATAACATAACATAATATAACATTACATACATACATACATACAGTTCAGACCTGTGGAGTAACGGTCAGCGCGTCTGGCCGCGAAACTAGGTGGCTCGGGTTCGAATCCCGGTCGGGGTAAGTTACCTGGTTGAGGTTTTTCCGGGATTTTCCCTCAACCCAATATGAGCAAATGTTGGGTAACTTTCGGTGCTGGATCCCGGATTCATTTCACCGGCATTATCACCTTCATTCCATTCAGACGCTAAATAACCTAGATGTTGATACAGCGTCGTAAAATAACCCAATAAAATAAAAATAAATACATACATATATACATACACTTCAGGGGTCACCGGCGTGGCTCAGTCGGTTAAGGCGCTTACCTGCAGATCTGAAGTTGCGCTCAGGCGCGGGTTCGATCCCCGCTTGGGCTGATTACCTGGTTGGGTTTTTTTCCGAGGTTTTCACCAACCGTAAGGTGAATGCCAGGTAATCACTGCCGAATCCTCGGCTTCATCTCGTCAAACACCATCTCGCTATCACCAATCTCATCGACGCTAAATAACCTTGTAGTTGATACAGCGTCGTTAAATAACTAACTAAAAACTAAAAAAAAAATACACTTCACGCAATGTGAGTACACAGGTTCAATATCGGTTAGCGCGTCTGGCCGCGAAACCAGGTGGCTCGGGTTGAGGTTTTTCCGGGATTTTCCCTCAACCCAATACGAGCAAATGCTGGGTAACTTTCAGTGCTGGACCCTGGACTCATTTCACCGGCATTATCACCTTCATTCCATTCAGACGCTAAATAACCTGAGAAGTTGATACAGCGTCGTAAAATAACTCACTAAAATGAGTACACAGGAAGATTCAAATTCAGAATGAATGATTGAATGAATGAATGAATGAATGAATGAATGAATGAATGAAAGTGCGAAATGGAAGGAGAAGCATTAAAACGTAAGAGAAAACTCGTCCCTGCAAGTAAGTTTGGGGCTGAGAAAAGCTGAGTATGTGTCCTCAAACCGTGTTGGCCATTTTCTGACACCGAATTTTGTCGTCCTACTGATAATTTTGAAGGTGGAAGCCGAAAATAGACACAACGTAATAGCTACCACATAAAGGAGGAAGAGGGAGAGGAGAGAGAAGTACTCGTATAAACAAAGTCTATAACTTGTCCATGTACCGAAGGCGAAATGCAAGGTTCCTATTTCAAAGACCTTACTTTGTAAAAATGCCGAAACTTTTGTGGGGAGGGGAATGTAGGTTTGTTGCCCATTTCTTATAGATCTAATTCCTGCATTTGTCTTAGCGCCTGAGGAAAACTACGGTGGAATCACAGGCAGGATGAGTTATATCAATTTAGCCAATTGACTTTTGGAGAGTCTATTGAAAAATGACTCGGACGATCAGGAAGACGTTATTTTGGAAGGGGGGTGTTATTCCTATTGTAATAGCCCGAGTTAAATTGCCGGAAGTTACCCAGCATTCACTCTTAATGGGTTGAGGGAAAACCGCGGATAAAACCTCAACAAAGTAGCTTAACCGAATCCTCAGAAGTTAAGTATTTAGGCATTACGATCGACCAACACTTACGATGGAACAAATATATTACATATTTATGCAATAGATTACGTAAAACAATTTATATCTTTGTTATACTTCGGTCATATTTACCAGTTAATATTTTACGTCTCATTTATTTAGCTTTATTTCAATCCATTCTCCAGTATGGAATTTTAGGGTGGGGAAATGCTTGTAGTTCTAATCTCACTCCACTAATACTTATTCAGAAAAGAATCATTAAAATATGCCTTAATAAACCAATTGATTATTCATCTGAGCTTTTGTTTACTGATTTTAATGTTTTGAAAATTAAACAGATTTATTATATAGCCTTATTAAACTTCATACATAAAAACCGTAATAAATTCAAATTGTATCATCATAAATATGGAACTAAAAGATCCGATTTTATAGAGGAACCAAAGTATTTCACAAGCACAGGTCTGAGCCATGGTGCCTACTTTGGTCCAAGGTTATACAATAAAATAATTGATAAATATCCAGATTTGCAAAATTTTAGTATCAGGAATTTCAAAAATAGCGTTAGGAATTTAATTTTTAAAGAATATATATTGATTTAATATGTATATGTATTTGTATGACTTAAATTGTTAAAATTGAAATTGTATTTTTAAATTTAATTTAATCCTGTAATTTTTTTTTTCTTGACCAAGTTTGTGTCAAAAAATTATCTTTGTGTTTATCTTTGTGTTTAGATATCTCCCTGAGCACGAGTTTTTTACTCCTTCAGGGAAGAACTAAGATTGTATTTCTGTCAATGTTATTTTATTAACAATAAACAACAATAAACAACAGTTGAGCAATTATCCGAATCAGGATTTGGACCCGGGCCCGTTCGTCTCACGGTCAGACATTCTAACCGGTACACGACTAGCGTTGTTAAACAGCAAGTAATTTCCAAAGTAGCTGAAAGTAAGTGCGTTTTGAAATGTATGGTGATATTAACATCACATTTTTTAATCATTTTCTGTCTTTCAGAAAATACTGATTTTTTAAATTATAATGAATAGACATGATAGCGTTAGGATCATTTGGATGTAGGTAACAGATACATGTATTTTTAAAACTCTATTTTAACTTAAAAATTATTAAAATGTTCTAAACTTTATGTTAGTGAAACTAAGTTTTCTACATTCTCTGTTTCTCTGAAATGTATTTATTTCCCCCAAACTTCAGAAGACACCTTGACGTTGAAATTTCAATATGAACTTTGTAACACTGCAGGAACTTTCTTCTACTAACAAACTTTCCCGTATCACAGATTTAATATATGTCTTGCACAATTTTACTTGCTGACGTTTTACGTCTACCTTTCCTCCTCGTTCTATTTTGGAGATGATGTATCAGTATCTGAGAGCATGCCTTGTTTTTTTCTGTTCTGGAACTGCAGATAAACATCAATATCACTGCAACAGAACTGGTTAACTTTTTTGTAGTTAAAATTCTTTGTTTGTTCCCATGTAACATGTCTGCTACATTTCTAGTCCTGAGGGAAAATAATCCGTTATGTATAGAAACTGACTTCAAAGACTGGAAGGTTTCGCATTCGCTCTCAAGAGATTTCCAAGAATTCTTTCCTTCTCCAGATGTTCTAGAACCGTTCTTCGATTCACTCAGCTTCTTATGAAATCGGTTTCAGCGTTTATCATGTTTTATTCAGTGTCCTAATTCACGTTTTGGTATTTTCCAAGTGACATTTTAGACGCCTGGGATTAATGCAGTCGTGATCGGACAAGCCATTATTGTTTAAATAATAGGTATTTAATCCAATTTTATCTATAAAAATAATAATATCAATGGCTGTACTACTTCCAGCTTGTATTCTGCTTAGGAAACTTACTGTATAACTTTCAAGAAGTGAATAATTTATTATATAAAATCCTCCATTGACTGTCAATGAAGTATTGTATGTAATAAATTGTTTATATACATGACTTGTCGGTTGAACACGTTTTCAAAATTATATTAAGAAGTGAGTTTAATTTACCTTTACATAAGGTTTATGAGAGATAAAATCTAAGTCATTGTCACCACAGATCACAAATTCCATATGCGCCTTGTTAATTATATCGGTTAGTACATATATCTCAAATAGTTATACAATTTTAAAAATCTGCTGCAAACACACAATGTAATAAAATTTTATATCTCGCCACCAATTTGAATCCGAATCTCATTTTCAGCATCTTTTTCACTTTAAAGCATTTTTATTGTGTGAATATTATTTTTTTTTTAATTTCCAGAACATCATTCTCAAACTGTTTAGTGTCTAATGAATAATTTAAAAGCTATTTGTCAAAGTTACTGCAATTTCCTAAGTCCACATATATTTTTTTTCCAAAAAAATGGGACAATCTCAACTCGGCCTGAGGTGACTTTGTCTCGAATCTCAAAAATCAATTAATAAGCCTTTACAGGAAATAGTGAGACAATGTCACCCCTAAATTATCATATAATAATGAATCTCAATAAACAATATTGTGAATTTTATTAGTAACAACAATGTAATTTATTCGCCACAACAATAATTCCTTTCTACAATTCGCCTTAAACGCTCTCGTCAACAATTGGATTTTCACTTAACACAGTATTCGTTATAGCACTCCACCGACGACAATGACAATTTACTTGGACTAGTACGCACAACAATGAACTATTAATCTTAACTAATATTTACAAAGCACTATTTACAAATCAGAACTACCAGTTCTCAGTTCACAGTTCTTCTATCTCAGTCACTCGAGTTCACAGTATCTCGAACCACAGACCTTCAGAGACAGTTCACTGTACTCGAACTCGGGTCCCTCCAACTGCGGTCCACTGCACTCGAACTCAGGTCCCTCCAACTGCGGTCCACTGCACTCGAACTCAGGCCTTCGGATGCTGACGCAGATGCGGACGCACACTCGAGTCGAACTCCGGCTGGCTTGCTTGCTCTGGCTTACTCACTGACTGAATAACTGAAAACTGCTAACTGCAAAACTGCCGTCGTTCCTTCGCGACCGTAATTTATAACCACAGCGACGTAACCTCGAAGGTTCCACCCGTCTCTAGAGATGGCATTCCAGAGAAATCCAGGGCCCTCTCCTCTCTACCAGCACCAGATGCGCTCGCAAACTCGTCGCGTGACGTAATACACCCTCTCTCTTCTCTCCACCGCGCGACGTCACTCAATGTTCCGTGGAGCCTGTGCGATCTGCTTTCATGCGGGACCCTGGTCGTGAGTTCGATTCTCACGTCGCTGTCACAATATAAAAAGTCATCATTTTTAATATATGTATTGTATTGTATATATTAACATTCTGTGGTATTCCTACATTACTTCACAGCTAGAATATGGAACAAGTCAAAAACTTTAATACTACTATAAAGTCTTAGGGTGCTATTCATAGACATTTCGCTAGCCCGCGCTACGAGCGTGCTAAACAGGATTAATATCATATCATACCGCTAACACTGGTTTATGAATACGAAAAACATTAGTTCGCTGATCATCCACCGAAAGCCCGCGCTAAGAATGTCTATGAATAGGGCCCTTAGAGTGCTATTCATAGACATTTCGCTAGCCCGCGCTACGAGCATACTAAACTAGCCCCGGCTATCGACTGGTTACTTGTACAGGATACATATCATATCATATCGCTAACACTGGTTTATGAATACGAAAAACGTTAGTTCGCTGATCATCCACCGGGGTCCACACCTGTGGAGTAACGGTCAGCGCGTCTGGTTGCGAAACCAGGTGGCCCGGGTTCGAATCCCGGTTGGGGCAAGTTACCTGGTTGAGGTTTTTTGCGGGGTTTTCCCTCAACCCAATACGAGCAAATGCTGGGTATCTTTCGATGCTGGACCCCGGACTCATTTCACCGGCATTATCACCTTCATATCATTCAGACGCTAAATAACCTACATGTTGATACAGCGTCGTAAAATAACCCAATAACAAATCATCCACCGGAAGCACGCACTAAGAATGTCTATGAATACGGTGCTTAATTTATAGTCACAGTCTAGTTGAAATATGTACAGAAGAGGTTTACAATACAATGTACTAGTACAACACAAAGTTTTAGCATCAATTTCATGACATGAATTCACCTACAGAATAGAAGGCGTGAGAAATTTGGTCCTAAATAATCTTGTGTTTTGAGTTTCATTTTTTATATCCACAGGGAGGCTATTAAACATTTATTTTCTTTGTATAATCTTCCTCTGGTTCCTATTTCATTTCCATTATTCTTTGATAGAATTGTTCGCAACTATTCCAATTTTCAAACTCATTCAAACTTTGAATAATTTCAAGGGGAAAATTGTTCCGGGGCCGGGTATCGATCCCGGGACCTCTGGTTGAACGTACCAGCGCTCTGCCAACTGAGCTACCCGGGAACTCCACCCGACACCGTCTCCCTTTATATCCACACAACTCGCGTGGGCTGACGAAACGCCAGAGACCCACATCGAGTGCATACAAACTCTGTGTGAATTGAAATTGTGGTTTTCTGTTAACGTACACAGTGACGTATATATTATGCAAATCTAATCTTTCAGGTGTCAGACGGTGTCGGGTGGAGTTCCTGGGTAGCTCAGTTGGCAGAGCGCTGGTACGTTCAACCAGAGGTCCCGGGATCGATACCCGGCCCCGGAACAATTTTTCCCTTGAAATTATTCAAATCTGCTTTACAGGGAGCCTTACCTGAAAGATTAGATTTGCATCATTCAAACTTTATTCCTTCAATTTCAAGATCCCCCAACATTGGCCCACATATTGAGAGCTCTATAGGCAATTATATATTTAGTTTAATTGCTATAATAGTGCATTTATTTAGCTCCTGTTTTCCTTTCTTTTTCCTCCAACCAGATACTGTAATTTCTTTGCCATAAAATTACCACCGGAGAAGATCGCTGTATAGCGGGGCGGATGTGCAGGCGCGTGACAGCGATCTTGTGACGACATCGACCCATGAAACCTGTTACGATCCGACATAACAATCGGCAGTTGTGTCACAGTTGCGTACGGACCTGACCCACGCTTCTGCCGTCATAGCGAATTAGTTCCGCGTTTAAATGTTAAAACGTGAACCTCCTCCTGATTCTCCGTTCGGAATCGTACGCTGGTTTGTGCTCATATGTAGGTGGGCCTGATGCTTGGGAAAATGATAATTGCAAACATGAATAAAATTTAATTTACTTATTTTTCTTCTACATGTCTATCTTTTTCCATATTCCTTCCTCTGTTATATTAGATCTCCTTTCTTTTGTTCATCGTAATTATTTCCTATTATTTCCTGTGTATTGCGTTTTCCTGTTTGCGTCTCATCTTTTTTATGGTGTCTATTATGTTGGGATTGTATACATTTTCCTGTGCTATGTATACATTTTCCTGTGCTATGTATACATTTTCCTGTGCAAGGTATTTGATAGTATATCCATTTTCCTGTGCTATGTATACATTTTCCTGTATTAGGTATTAGATAGTATATCCATTTTCCTGTGCTATGTATACATTTTCCTGTATTAGGTATTAGATAGTATATCCATTTTCCTGTGCTATGTATACATTTTCCTGTGCTATGTATACATTTTCCTGTGCAAGGTATTTGATAGTATATCCATTTTCCTGTGCTATGTATACATTTTCCTGTGCTATGTATACATTTTCCTGTATTAGTTATTAGATAGTATATCCATTTTCCTGTGCTATGTATACATTTTCCTGTGCTATGTATACATTTTCCTGTGCTATGTATTTGATAGTATATCCATTTTCCTGTGCTATGTATACATTTTCCTGTGCTATGTATACATTTTCCTGTGCTAGGTATTTGATAGTATATCCATTTTCCTGTGCTATGTATACATTTTCCTGTGCTAGGTATTTGATAGTATATCCATTTTTCTGTGCTATGTATACATTTTCTTGTGCTAGGTATTTGATAGTATATCCATTTTCCTGTGCTATGTATACATTTTCCTGTGCTAGGTATTTGATAGTATATCCATTTTTTTGTGCTATGTATACATTTTCCTGTGCTAGGTATTTGATAGTATATCCATTTTCCTGTGTTATGTATACATTTTCCTATGCTATGTATACATTTTCCTGTGCTAGGTATTTGATAGTATATCCATTTTCCTGTGCTATGTATACATTTTCCTGTGCTAGGTATTTGATAGTATATCCATTTTCCTGTGCTATGTATACATTTTCCTGTGCTATGTATATATTTTCCTGTGCTAGGTATTTGATAGTATATCCATTTTTCTGTGCTATGTATACATTTTCTTGTGCTAGGTATTTGATAGTATATCCATTTTCCTGTGCTATGTATACATTTTCCTGTGCTAGGTATTTGATAGTATATCCATTTTCCTGTGCCATGTATACATTTTCCTGTGCTATGTATACATTTTCCTGTGCTAGGTATTTGATAGTATATCCATTTTTCTGTGCTATGTATACATTTTCTTGTGCTAGGTATTTGATAGTATATCCATTTTTCTGTGCTATGTATACATTTTCCTGTGCTAGGTATTTGATAGTATATCCATTTTTCTGTGCTATGTATACATTTTCCTGTGCTAGGTATTTGATAGTGTATCCATTTTCCTGTGCTATGTATACATTTTCCTGTGCTATGTATACATTTTCCTGTGCTAGGTATTTGATAGTATATCCATTTTCCTGTGCTACGTATACATTTTCCTGTGCTATGTATACATTTTCCTGTGCTAGGTATTTGATAGTATAGCCATTTTTCTGTGCTATGTATACATTTTCCTGTGCTAGGTATTTGTTAGTATATCCATTTTCCTGTGCTATATGTACATTTTTCTGTGCTGTGTATACATTTTCCTGTGCAAGTATTTGATAGTACATTCATTTTCCTGTGCTGTGTATACATTTCCCTGTGCTTTGTATTTGATAGTCTACTGTATACATTTTCCTGTGATATGTATCTGATATCATAAGAAAGACTAAACGCAAACAAGAGAGAGCCACATAAACACAAGAACAAAACAAATACATCACACTAACATACGAAAACAAGAACACATACAAGATTGCATCATCTTTCAATAAACTACAATACATTGCATACAGAACACAGAACACGCTACAAAAACATCTTAACACACAGACAAGACACACAAGCAAATACAACTTATTAGGATTATACAAACTATCATGCAACAGTTGCAACGACTTGTACATTGGACAAATTGGAAGATCATTTCAAACGCGTTGCAAGGAACATATCACAGCCATACCAACCTACACAACAATTCAGCCTACGCAAACACATCACCAACTCCAATCACAACTACAGTAACATAGACACTGACATGAAAATACTACACATGCAGGTAAAGAAAACCAGAAACTTACACTAGCACAATATGAAATTTACAAACATATAAAAACACATCCCCAGTACATCCTGAACACTCAATTCAATTTCAAAACACACATATTTTCGACATAATCACGAACACACCCCACCACAACAGGAAACCAGAAGATAGCATGAACCTTCACTAGGTTTTTGACAATGAAGAATATCACTTCGAAACTAGTCTGCCAGGTAATTTCCTAAAAAGTTACAACAGTAAAGAAGTTGTGAAGTTAATCAGTGATTATCTATGTGTTAAAAGTGGACTTATATAGACCAATGAAGTTATTGTTATTATTATTATTATTATTATTATTATTATTATTATTATTATTATTATTATTCTTTCATAAGCAATATCAGTCTTCGTATTCCTGCTAATGGTTTAAGATTTCATAAATTGTTTTATAATAAGAATCCTAAATCTCTCTCTCCGGTCTGCAGATGCATTAAATATGCTAATTTGCATGGATTCAACTTGGATCCATTTAATGTGTAGTATATCTTTGAGTTTTAACTCACTGATCTAATTTTAATAATTATTTGTCCATATATTTCTTGCATTTGGTCTATTGATTCATGTAGACCTTTCCATTATTTCAATTCTCATTGTACTAATTTTATAATTTTATAATTATTATTTGATCAATGATTGATGTAGACCATTATATTGTTTGTATTTCATCTCATTGCCATTTTCTATCATTCATTCTCATCATCATTTGTTGTTTTGTTCTGTTTTGTATCGTGCAAAACTGTAATTGGCCTTGTGCTGTTGTTTTTGCACGTTAATATTCTAAATAAATAAATAAATAAAATAAATTATTATTATTATTAGACTATTATTATTAGCATATATACTACTTAGAATCCCGCGCCGTGGCGTCGTGGTCTAAGGCATCCTGCCTAGGACTAGCGTTACGGAATGCGCGCTGGTTCGAGTCCTCATGGGGGAATAAATTTTCTCATGAAATTTCGGCCCGTGTATGGGACCAGTGCCCACCTTGCATCGTGATGCACTTTGGGAGCTACGATAGGTAGCGAAATCCGATTGCGAATGGCAGTTATAACGGCTGGGGGATCATCGTGCTAACCACACGACACCTCTATTCTGGTTGGATGATCGTCCACCTCTGCTTCGACATGTGGGCGTAAGGCCAGCAGCCGGCTGATCAGTCTAGGCCCTTCACGGGCTGTAGCGCCACGTATTATTATTATTATTATTATTATTATTATTATTATTATTATTATTATCATTATTATTATTATTATGTGCTACATAGGGGTCAACTTTCCTAACGTTTTTTTATATTCGATTCCCTAACCTTCAGGTGTGTTTCCAAATTATATACAGGACTTCCACTTCAAAACGTCCCAGTCTAAATAACTAATTATTTAATTTGAATTCAGTTTAAACAAAAAAAATGTCAATTTAGATACTGAAGGATAAGTCTGAAACTAGGCTTAATTGCATTTAGATTTCATCTCCCATTCCCAGCCACCCCTACTTTCAAATTTCAAATGATACCTCTATATTTTTGTACTTAAGTATTGAAGATCATCGAATTGTTTATAAACCTCATTCATTTTTTTCGCATCTTTTGTTTTCTATTATTTTTATCATTTTATAATATAATTTTTATATATAATACTTGCTTTCTGGCTTTTAAGGAACCCGGAGGTTCATTGCCGCCCTCACATAAGCCCGCCATTGGTGCCTATCCTGAACAAGATTAATCCATTCTCTATCATCATATCCCACCTCCCTCAAATCCATTTTAATATTATCTTTCCATCTACGTCTCGGCTTTCCTAAAGTATTTTTCCCTCCGGCCTCCAAACTAACATTCTATATGCATTTCTGTATTCGCCCATACGTGCTACATGCCCTGCCCATCTCAAACGTATGGATTTAATGTTCCTAATTATGTCAGGTGAAGAATACAATGCGTGCAGTTCTGTGTTGTGTAACTTTCTCCATTCTCCTGTAACTTCATCCCTCTTAGCCCCAAATATTTTCCTAAGAATCTTATTCTCAAACACCCGTAGTCTCTGTTCCTCTCTCAAAGTGAGAGTTCAAGTTTCACAACCATACAGAACAACCGGTAATATAACTGTTTTATAAATTCTAACTTTCAGATTTTTTGACAGCAGACTGGATGATAAAAGCTTCTCAACCGAATAATAACAGGCATTTCCCATATTTATTCTGTGTTTAATTTCCTCCCGAGTATCATTTATATTTGTTACTGTTGCCCCAAGATATTTGAACTTCGCCACTTCTTCAAAAGATAAATTTCCAATTTTTATATTTCCATTTCGTACAATATTCTCGTCACGAGGCATATATAATACATAAAAATTAATATTGCAGCTTGTGTATTAGTGAGGAATAAGGAAAACCTGTTAACTTGTATTTACTAGACGTCGTAAGTGCTTACTGGATTATGCAACAAGGTAGGCGATGTTTGGATTCTGTGTCTCAACTCTTATATTCAATTTCTTTTGTCGAGGACACACTATGTTTTCTCTCTGATTAATGAAACAGTTGGAAAATGAAGTGGCTTTACGCATGAATTTCATTCATGTTTCGCTATGTTGCCATATATTTTACTGCAAACATCAGTTAGTACTAAACCTAGTTTACATGTTCTTAAGTTAATTTTATACAACGCACGTTCTTATATACAAACTAAACTCGAGTTTTTTTACTAATATTGAGTTAAAAATAACCTATAATCAGCGACGTTTCTACAACCTGGCCTCAATATTACACGGTTTAAAGCAAATATTATTTGTACTTCGTCCCTGCAAGTCACGCATCTTACACCTCCGTCGTGTGTCTTCACACATATTTACAGCACTACAAATAGACAAAAGAAAGTTCCTCCCGAAGACCACGTTGTGTTAACCTAACCATGAATGTATGCACATGAAAAATGGCTGTGGCGTGGAGGTAACAAAGTTACACCAGTGTCACACCTCGCTGATTCCGACCGTGATGCTCCTGACTGTGTGTCGCTCTTCCGAGATTCGGAGATAAAATCTGAACGATTTGTTCGTGTTCCATGGATAACTCCAAGCCTAAGTTCCGGCTTTCACTTATGAACGCGGGAATTAATATCTTATTCTTACTTATGGAAATTATGACGCACGATTTTACCTATTGCTTCAAGATTGTGTTGTGAACTTCGTGCCGACCTACCATTCCACATAACTCGTAGAAATAACATGACGAATTATAATGGATTCTGAACTAAAATTGCTGGAAGAATTTAATTCCTATGCACACAAGCCATTAAAAAAACTGATGAGAAGTAGAAACTGTAATACCGCTATTTGAAGCAAGCCGTTTCATAGGTAAAATTTTGATTATAACAGCAGAAATTAATGTGAGATTTATTTCTAGACGTCCTCAGAGATGAAGTTGAAAAGGCAAAGTCAATACCATCACAGGCCATGGATTTCCTCAGGGAAGCAGGAGGTTAGGACTCCCACCTGCACAGACAACCGGCATTAATAACAGTAGGGATGTGAGTCAAATGTTTCACATTTAAGGTAGAACATCATAACGTCGGATTTTAGGTACCGGTACATATTTTTAACATAATAACCCAAAAAACAAATAAGGAAAAATTATGACTCACAAGCAAACGTTCTGATGGGGGCAGATAAAAAAGTTAAATTCTTTTCTTCCACCATGTTAATAGTGTAAAAAGAAGTGCTTATACAAATTTTGGCCACTCGACCGCAATTACGAGGCCGTCCAGAAAGTGATTTTCCCTGGAGCCGTTTATAGAAAAAAGCACAATTTCATGGAAATATTTATTGGAACAAATACAGCAATTGTTGCGCTATTTGTCAACATATCCCCCACTGGAATTGAGACATTTGTCAGACCATGGGATCAATTTTTGTGTCGTAGAAGTCAGCCGCGTCAGATCGGAACCAGCATTTGACTGCATCTGCACCTCTCTGTCGATCCCATGATATGAGAAATGTCTCAATTCCGATGGAAAATATGTTGAAAAACAGCTCAACAATTGCTGTGTCCGTTCCAATAAATTTGTCCAATGAAACTGAGTTTTTTTTTTCTGTTAGTGGCCCCTGCGAATTAATTTTTTACGGCCCTCGTAATTGCGGTCGAGTGGCGAAAATTTGTATAAGCACTTCTTTTGACATTATTAACATGGTGGAAGAAAAAAATTAACTTTTTTGTCTGCCCCCATCAGAACGTTTGCTTGTTAGTTGCAGCTAACAAGCAAATATTCTAATGGGGGCATACACGTACACACGCACACTTCATACATACATACATACATACATACATACATACATACATACATACATACATACATACATACATACATACATACATACATACATACATACATACATACATACATACATACATACATACATGCTAGTGGACTTCGGATGGGTCAAGGCTCATGTGGGGAACTACGGTAACGAACTGGCAGATCGTCTAGCGAAGCAGGCAGCGAGTGACGTCGATCTACAGATCTGTTACGACAAGGTCCCGATGGGTGAAGTAAGGAACCAGCTAGCGGTCATAGCCAAAGGAAAATGGGAAAGTGAATGGTCAACTACTTCCAAAGGTACTCTAACCAAGGCGTTCTTCCCTAGTGTCCAAGATAGATTGAAATTGAAGATAGAAGTAACTCCTAACTTGACGACTCTGTTGACCGGACATGGAAGACTCAACGCATATTTTCATCGATTTAAAATCATGTGTCTGTGGGGATGGGGATCAGACAGTGGATCATATCATTTATGACTGTACGAAATTAGGAAAGGAAAGAAGAACACTAATCCAGTCTATACATAAATGTGGTGGAAAGTGGCCTGCGGACAAGACAAAATTAGTGAAAAGTTATGTAAAATATTTTATAAAGTTTGCAAATAGTATAGACTTTGAACAACTACAGTAGGCTGGCTAGTATATAAGGATAAGTTGTTTGGGAAGATAGGTTAAAAGTCAGAATTAAGTGATAAGGGTCAAAAATAGGTTACTTACATTCTGTAAATAAGCTACAATATTAGAGGGTATAATTTATCTGAAAATAGGCTGATCAAGAGATAGTAAATATGTAAATACTGTAAATATTTTAATGCTAGAATATGTAAATAGATTCTTGTACTTCATAGGTTAGTAATAGGAAAATAAGTTAGATTAAGAAGTACCAATATTATCTTGGCAGTTACTCATAGTAGATTAACTACACTAATCCATATTTAATCTAGAATGGCAACATAATAATATATAATGTAAATGGATTATGTACTTGAAGGTAAACCTAGGCATGTAGTATTACTTTCCATTTGTAATGGAACATGCTGCTCAAAAAAAAGGCATACATACATACATACATACATACATACATACATACATACATACATACATACATACATACATACATACATACATACATACATACATACATACATACATACATACATACATACATACATACATACATACATACATACATACATACATACATACATACATTTCAGGCAGTATGAATACACAGGGTCAGTAACGGTTAGCGCGTCTGACCGCGAAACCAGGTGGCTTGTTTAGTTAGGCATAGGTGAATATGAATTCATGTTCTTTAACATTTGTTTCATAAAAATATGTTAGATAGGAAAGAAATTATTATTTTAGTCTAAAACCACCCAGTATAAAGTGGTAATTCCTAGTACACAAATGTAGTCAGAGTTTGTACTTACTTACTTACTTATTTACTTACTTACTTACTTACTGGCTTTTAAGGTACCAGGAGGTTCATTGCCGACCTCACATAAGCCTGCCATTGGTCCCTATCCTGAGCAAGATTAATCCATTCTCTATCATCAGATCCCACCTCCCTCAAATCCATTTTAATATTATCTTCCCATCTACGTCTCGCCTCCCTAAAGGTCTTTTTCCCTACGGCCTCCCAACTAACACTCTACATGCATTTCTGGATTCGCCCATACGTGCTACATGACCTGCCCATCTCAAACGTCTGGATTTAATGTTCCTAATTAATTTATGTCAGGTGAAGAATACAATGCGTGCAGTTCTGCGTTGTGTAACTTTCTCCATTCTCCTGTAACTTCATCCCTCTTAACCCCAAATATCTTCCTAAGCACCTTATTCTCAAACACCCTTAACCTATGTTCCTCTCTCAAAGTGAGAGTCAGAGTTTGTACACAAAAAAAGATGTGCTATTTATAAGATTTGTACAAAGTTTCGTAACAATCCATTGGAATGCAGAGAAGTTATTAATTTTGTCCAGCTAGATTTGCGTTCTTGCACACTGCACGACGTTCGGAAAGATGACGGAATGATGGAGAGGCCTAATATGAGGAAATGAGAGAACCCAGAGAAAAACCCCAACTGCTAAGGATTTTTCGATGAAAAAATCCCAGGCCTGTCCGGGACTCGAACCCAGACCGCCTACGTTACAGAGGTCAGTCTTTGTATTACAACCCATTTTAGGGGACCGTTGAGTAGAGTGTTTATAGTGATTTTTTTACAGAACTTGCGTCTAATGCCTTCATTACTGTTTGATTCGACTCCCAGATATTGAATAAGAATAAAATTTGTCCGACAGTTTATGGAAAATCTCAGTATATGGGCAGACAACATTCAGATATCGACACAATTACACTGAATAAGTGACCACTAAAAACTTCGTATTTTACTATATTCCAATAGTAATGCATTATGGAAAACAAGAATGAAAAAACAAAAAGACTTATTAAATTAAGTTTTCCGCTAGTTTTGGAAAATGTTTTTATGCTACAAAGTTCATCGTGTCAATTGATTTTTTTTTTTTTTTTTTGCACGGTCCACGAATGCCTGTCGTGGATCTGAGAATTTCTGAGGCTGTCTGCCACCATCACGTTCCTAAGTGCATTGCCGTGTTAGTGTAACTTTGTCAACCTGCTTCTTCCTACAACCAACGTATTCCCACGTCTCTGTGGCCCACGCTGACAGCAGTACCTATGTGTTTATGAAAATTTATTATAAATAGACCATGGAACTTTATGCACTAAAAACTCGCTTCGCTCGTGGATTTATCGGCAAATCTCATACCTCTTGTGACATGACTATAAATAAATAAATAAATAAATAAATAAATAAATAAATAAACAACATATTAATAAATAAATAACATATTAATAAATAAATAAATAACATATTAATAAACAAATAAATAAATAACATAAATAAATAAATAACATAATAAATAAATAAATAATATATTAATAAAAAATAAATAACATATTATTAAATAAATAAATAAAATATTATTAAATAAATAAATAGCATATTAATAAATAAGTAACATTAATACATAAATAAATAAATAGCATATTAATAAATAAGTAACATTAATACATAAATAAATAAATAGCATATTAATAAATAAGTAACATTAATACATAAATAAATAAATAGCATATTAATAAATAAGTAACATTAATACATAAATAAATAAATAGCATATTAATAAATAAATAACATATTATTAAATAAATAAATAAAATATTATTAAATAAGTAAATAAAATATAAATAAATAAATAACATATTAATAAATAAGTAACATTAATACATAAATAAATAGCATATTAATAAATAAATAACATAATAAATAAATAACATATTATTAAACAAATAAATAACATATTAATAAATAAATAAATAACATATTATAAACAAATAAATAAATAACATAAATAAATAAATAACATATTAATAAATAAATAAATAACATATTATTAAATAAATAAATAAAATATTATTAAATAAGTAAATAACATATAAATAAATAACATATTAATAAATAAGTAACATTAATTCATAAATAAATAAATAGCATATTAATAAATAAATAACATAATAAATAAATAACATATTATTAAATAAATAAATAACATATTAATAAATAAATAAATAACATATTAATAAATAAATAACATATTATTAAATAAATAAATAACATATTAATAAATAAATAACATATTATTAAATAAATAAATAACATATTTATAAATAAATAACATATTATTAAATAAATAAATAACATATTAATAAATAAATAAATAACATATTAATAAATAAATAACATATTATTAAATAATAAATAACATATTAATAAATAAATAACATATTATTAAATAAATAAATAACATATTAATAA
This sequence comes from Periplaneta americana, assembly GCA_025594305.2. Lineage (NCBI taxonomy): Eukaryota > Metazoa > Arthropoda > Insecta > Blattodea > Blattidae > Periplaneta > Periplaneta americana. Next base: position 18,836,620 of record JAJSOF020000025.1, on the reverse strand, counting down.
ATAAATAACATATTATTAAATAAATAAATAACATATTAATAAATAAATAACATATTAATAAATAAATAAATAACATATTATAAACAAATAAATAAATAACATAAATAAATAAATAACATAATAAATAAATAAATAACATATTAATAAATAAATAACATATTATTAAATAAATAAATAAAATATTATTAAATAAGTAAATAACATATAAATAAATAAATAAATAAATAAATAACATATTAATAAATAAGTAACATTAATACATAAATAAATAAATAGCATATTAATAAATAAATAACATAATAAATAAATAACATATTATTAAATAAATAAATAACATATTATAAAATAAATAAATAACATATTAATAAATAAATAACATATTATTAAATAAATAAATAACATATTAATAAATAAATAACATATTAATAAATAAATAAATAACATATTAATAAACAAATAAATAAATAACATAAATAAATAAATAACATAATAAATATATAAATAATATATTAATAAATAAATAAATAACATATTATTAAATAAATAAATAAAATATTATTAAATCAATAAATAACATATAAATAAATAACATATTAATAAATAAGTAACATTAATACATAAATAAATAAATAGCATATTAATAAATAAATAACATAATAAATAAATAACATATTATTAAATAAATAAATAACATATTAATAAATAAATAACATATTAATAAATAAATAACATATTAATAAAAATATATAAATAAATAAATGCTCGTTACTAGGGCTAGGACTTTGATGACCTATAAATCATGAAAAAATGTCCTAAAAACAATGCATTTATGACCTAAAAATCTTTCAAAAATGCCCTAAAATTGATCGTACATAATTGGCTTAGTAGGAAAAAAGGTTTTGTACTACTTAATATTTAGACTAGTAATTAAATTAAATTTTACATAAATTTTACTAAGTAGTAGACTTTAATTAATTATTTTATCTAATGTAGTTTCATGTATGATCGTTCACCTCTGTGTCGGCATGTGGACGTGAGGTCAGCAGTCAGCTGGTCGGTCTTGACCCTTCATGGGCTGTAGCGCCATGGATCTTTACTTTTAGTTTCCATGTAGTCTACCACAAGGCCACTCTAATCCGGAATTAGCAGGTATAGAGGAGTCTATATTGAAGGGGTGGTTGGACTCATTCATTACATGGGGTGTACTACGTTAAAATGGCAATATTTGTGTAGGAAAACGATTAAAATATTATACAAAATAATGGGTATTAATGAAGAAAATATGTAAAGAAAATATTAAAGGAAATAAACATTATTTTACATTAATAATGGGGATTTATGGCCAAAATTAAATGAAAATGCCTAAAAAATGACCGAATAAAACAAAAGATGTTCTTATAAGTTGAAAGAGGCAAAAAATGCAAAAAAAATACCCTAACAAATATGTCTTAAAACACTCAGTTTATCACATAACATATGAATACTAAAGCAGCTATGTTTCTGGCTTACTAGAAAAAAGATGCAATTTCATCAAAATCCTAGCCCTACTCATTACTGTTCTCTCGCCGGTACCAAAACACAAAAAGACTATGAGGTCGTTTAAAAGAAATTACTGGGAGCCGCTGCTTTTGGTTCTCCTGTAAGATTAGCAATGCGGCGCGCTATTGTGTTGTACCACAGTTTAGTATATGCAGTTGCGAAGCTTGGGATGATTTTTTGCATTTCTCGCGATAGTTGCTAGCCGCTTGGAGCGCTGTGAGTACTAGGAACAATAGACTCTGTCACTGCCATCGTGATCTAATACAGGCCGTAAGGCAGAACATGTAACTTTCTTAACCTGATCACGAAGAGCGGCGTTTCAACGATATAAATTAGTTGGAATGCATAAAGAGTAACATATATTTCTCTAAAATGTAGTGTAATTGCATTAATAAAATTTAAAACAATGATTAGGAGACACTTCAGACATACTGTAAATCACTTGCGAGTTAAGATGAAATATTGTTTTTGGTGTGAAAATTACGTTGTTCGTATGTGTAATACTTCCTTTATTTCGATTAAATATTGCGAAATTCTTGTACATTCATTTATGCACAATTCAATAATTTTCAGTTGCACCGCACGGATATTTAGACATGTTGAAATTATAGGTTATATTTACTGTACCCGTTGCCCCTTTCTGTCTAATTTTAATGGTCTCCAATGCCCTATCATTCATATGGAAATATTTTAGGTTATGTTTACTATATCTTATATTCCTAAATTCGCAATTATACATTGTAATTAAGCATAATGTCATGTATGATACTCCGCACATTCAATTTGTCTGTATTTTAATACTATAATAATTGAGTATTGAATTGTTGTATTTATCTACTACCTAAGAGACGAAGTAACAATCGTACGTACACTAATTTCATAAGAGTGGTATGATAAATTTTCTGTCTTTATTAAGGAAGGTAGCTGTGCTATGTTAAATCACAATATAAATTATTTTTTATTAAACCTCAAAATAGCTTCCATTCTAACATGTAAAATTCTCTTCACATTAAAATAACACAGTTTTGTAATTATTTCTGCAACATAAGCTATTATGCAACAAGAAGTAAAGGGAACTTATGGACACATTACACTAAATAAAACTTAGCTATGATACGCAATAAAGTTATAATATAATATTTCACTGAGCTCCATACACTGAAATAGAAAACCCGAACATATATTACGGCCTGGTCTAGATCGAAAGGGCATTGACTGTGCCGTATTTCGCATTGTTGTGTAAACTGTGAAATGTTCGTTATCGGTTGTAATAACTGTAAATGGCTAAAATACAACAATTTGAATAATAATATGGGACAAGAAGACGTTTGTAGCACTATAAATTCTAAGAAAAAGAGGTCAGAGTTATCCTTCTTCCGAAAGATCCAGGAAGGTGAATTTATAAAATACAGGGACATCATTTTATTTTTACTTCAATTTTTATTGTACCTGAGTTTTTGAATGTACTTCACTCCCACCCCTTCTACGAATGAAGTTCAACCGTCTTCCACACAGATCCAAGTCATAGTAGCCTTACCGTCACAGTACGTTCCAAAAATATGTTCGCGTTTTCCAATGCCGAAAGAGCTTTCAATATTGCATCATTTTCGCAAATATACTGTCGTCCATTTGCCTACGTCGCATTCCGGTTTTCCCGACCAGCTTCTATTCGCCTCTCGGTAAATGCTAGTGGCTGGGCTGTCTTAGCTCTTTTCTGAGAACATTAATTTCTGTTAGGAATTGGACATATACGTAATATTATACCCATACAACTGTTTAAAATAACTTAAATAACAGGCCTCGTTAAGTAATTAACTGTCACGTGATTTCCCTCCTTTCTACGATCCTGCGACATAACCACTTGGACGGACAGTAGATAGAATGTCTGAGTAATTTTATCTTTTCGGATCGAGCAGAAGTGAAGGTTGAATTTACAGTACGTAAGGTACTCTCTTATAGAGTAGGTACAGAATTATTTCAACATGAGTTAGGCCTACTAGTACGAAGGACGAAACTGGTAATTTGGAATTACATACATTAATCGAAATGAACCGGCACCATTTTGAAAAATGTGTTTAAATATCCATATTATGATTATTTTTCAATTTAACTTCATTCTCTATAGTGTACGCTAATGTGCTATAGACACTCTAATATACACTGCATAATGAATACGTCCGTATGGACAGCTCAGTTCGTGAGTAAAAACACTTATTGTTAATACTGTACTGTATTCTGATTAAACAAAAACCTAATGAAAATTATCAAACTCAAAAGCTTGATATTTCATAGTTTACGTAAATGGATGAACTACTTTTCTTCCCTCCTATAGGCCTACCTAGTAAAGTGATTTGTTTTTATATTACGCCATCGAACTCCAGTCATGGAAGGGGTTAGCAACCGTTGATTCAAAGGTATAGGCAGGTTACTATCAGAAATGTTAGTAAAAATAAAATGATGTCCCTGTATAATATATACTCTATGAAAATAATATATAAACATTATGTATTTCGTATTTCAATAGTGGAAGGAAGGTGTTAATTTTTCAAAAGAACACGATATCAATAGTACAATACATTTTATCGTCTGCTAGGGAAAGTCTCTGTAATGAGGCGATAGTAGCGATCCTGGTGGCTAGCAACTATCTATGAATGCATATTTCAACTGTCTATGTTTGCATATTTAGTAAATATTGAGCTTCGCAACTGTATATACTAAACTGTGGTTGTACCGAGACCTTCATTGACTGAAAAATGCGTATTTTCGATAAAGAGCTTTAGGGCATGAGATGGAAGTGTGGACTTGTCTCCCTGTTGCACGGATGAAGCCTCTGGGAAAAGAGGTCGTGCGCGGCGCGGTAGCACTTTCACTGCCAACGACGAGCTGCTATGATTAACATTGTGGGATGGAAACCATTTTAGTGTTGCTGGGACGACGCCTCGCTGACAGCTGACAATCAAGCCGCGACTGTTCTTCGGGGAAAGCTTAAATATTCACTTATTGTTGTTATTCTCCGTCTTTGTAGTTAGGATCTTCTCGCTTCCTTCCTATCGCCGCCAATAAAACTGTCACATAAATATATTTCGTCCATTAATTTCGCTTACTGGATGTGACAATGCACGGCTTCCTCTAGAGGCCGTGCTGTGCGAGGAAGCAGAAGCGGGCGCGTGCAGGGGATACCGCTGAGGTTTTTTACAAACGAAAAGAGAATGATCATCTGCTTGTTTTTACACGATTATTTATCAACTCACTTGATTTTATATAGCCAGTGAAGAGAACACCTCCGGAATTATATCGTAAATAATAATAATAATAAAAATAATAATAATAATAATAATAATAATAATAATAATAATAATAATAATAATACATGACAGGAGAAATCTGCACTCGCTTTCTTTCCCATATCGAATTATGCACACTTCATCCCCTTATTATATATTCGCACGTTTTCATACTCTCTCTCGCTATCATAATATTAATACTCGATCACAACGCGATAACACGCTAGAAATTCCACTTCACACATCGTCTCTGTATTCCTCATCTTTCACTGTTGCTATCTCTCGTCACTGGAACTCTCTGCCGCCTGAAGTCAAGGGCTGCCGAACATTGAAATCTTTCAAATCCAAGTTAGAAAATTATCTTATGACGAGTTGCCAAACTAACTTACTATTATGACAAGTGTTGTATTGCATGTTTCCACGTATTCACATTTTTTTTTATGTTCTAGCGATGTTTAACTTATTTTATATTTTTGTTTTCATATTCTCCGATAATGATATATCTCTAATGTGATAAGTTGAGCTATATATAATCATAATTTTCCTTACTGTGTGTACTTAAAAATTTTGTATTCATTGTATGCTTTGTACTGCACTATTTTATTACTATTATTAGTATTATTATTACTATTTGGCCTATTATTATTATTATTATTATTATTATTATTACTACTATTCTTATTTATTATTATTATTATTATTATTATTATTATTATTATCAATAATTGTCTTATTTTTATACTTTCTATGCCTCATTTATTTTTGACCTCCTGTTCACATTTTATTATGCTTTTTCTTTCTTTCTCTATGTTATATATTATGTCTGATTTCTTCTTACTTGTTGATTACATTTTATTATTATTATCTTATTCAATTTTGTGTGTAAAATTGTAGTGTACTTTGTAAATTTGTAGTGTTTTTGTAACGCAGTTTTTACTCCTGATCGTGTGTTAGAGAAGGCCGTGTGGCCTTAACTCTGCCAGGTTAAATAAATTATTATTATTATTATGAGATAATAATGATTTATATAATAATAATAATAATAATGATTTATATAACCCGGCAGAGTTAAGGCCATACGGCCTTCTCTAACACTCAACCAGGAGTAAAAACTGCGTTACAAAAACACTACAAATTTACAAAGTACGTACACTACAATTTTACACACAAAACTGAGTAAGATAATAATAATAAAATGTAAACAACAAGTAAGAAGAAACCAGACATAATATATAACATAGAGAAAGAAAGAAAAAGCATAATAAAATGTGAACAGCAGGTCAAAAATAAATGAGGCATACAAAGTATAAAAAGACAATTATTGATAATAATAATAATAATAATAATAATAATAATAATAAATAAGAATAGTAATAATAATAATGATAATAACAATAATAATAATAACAGCCCTAATAGTAATAATAATACTAATATTAGTAATAAAATAGTGCAGTACAAAGCATACAATGAATAGGTACAATATTTTTTAAGTACACACAGTAAGGAAAATTATGATTATATATAACTCAACTTATCACATTAGAGATATATCATTATCGGAAAATATGAAAACAAAAAAATAAAGTAAGTTAAATATCACTAGAACATAAAAAATATGTGAATACGTGGAAACATGCAATACAACACTTGTCATAATAGTAAGTTAGTTTGGCAACTCGTCTTAAGATAATTTTCTAACTTGGATTTGAAAGATTTCAATGTTCGGCAGCCCTTGACTTCAGGCGGCAGAGAGTTCCAGTGACGAGAGGTAGCAACAGTGAAAGATGAGGAATACAGAGATGATGTGTGAAGTGGAATTTCTAGCGTGTTATCGCGTTGCGATCGAGTATTAATATTATGATAGCGAGAGATAGTATGAAAACGGTCTATAGTTTATAGGCCTATATTTTTATACAAAAAAGGAGCATTTTCTGCGGACTCTGAGAAAACAAATTGAGGAAGAGATTAGTGAAGTTCCTTGTGTGAAGTGTGGCATTGTATGGGTCAGAACCATGGACATTACGACGAAGTAAAGAGAAGCGAATAGAAGCATTTGAAATGTGGATATGGAGAAGGATGGAGCGTGTGAAATGGACAGACAGGATAATAAACGAAGCTGTGTTGGAAAGAGTGGGTGAAGAAAGAATGATGCTGGAGCTGATCAGAAAGAGAAAAAGGAATTGGTTGGGTCACTGGCTGAGAAGGAATTGCCTAATATAGGATGCACACTGGAGAATGCTGGGTTTGCATTGAAGAACTGCCTATGAGCAGAATACTATGAATGAATGAATTATGTCAGAATACAATGCTTGCAGTTCTATGTTGTGTAATTTTTTTTTTTCCATTCTCCTGTAACTTCATCCCCCTTAGGCCCAAATATTTTCTTAAATACCTTATTCTCGAACACTCAATCTCTGTTCCTCTCTCAAAGTTAGAGTCCAAGTTTCACATCCATACAGAACAACCGGAAATATAACTATTTTATAAATCGTGACTTTCAGTTATTTTGAGAGCAGACTTGATAACAAAAGCTTCTCAACTCAATAATAACAGACATTTTCCATATTTATTCTGCGTTCAATTTCCTCCCGAGTCTCATTTATATTTGTTACTGTAGCTCCAAGATATTTGAATTTTTCCACCTCTTCGTAGGATAAACTAGTTGATACTATTACAGTTACTTATTACAAATGGCTTTTAAGGAACCCGGAGGTTCATTGCAGCCCTCACATAAGCCCGCCATGGGTCCCTATCCTGTGCAAGATTAATCCAGTCTCTATCATCATATCCCACCTCACTCCAATCCATTTTAATATTATCCTCCCATCAACGTCCCGGCCTCCCCAAAGGTCTTTTTCCCTCCGACCTCTTAACTAACACTCTATATACATTTCTGGATTCACCTATACGTGCTACATGTCCTGCCCATCTCAAACGTCTGGATTTAATGTTCCTAATTATGTCAGGTGAAGAATACAATGCGTGCAGTTCTGTGTTGTGTAACTTTCTCCATTCTTCTGTAACTTCATCCCTTTTAGCCCCAAATATTTTTCTAAGAACCTTATTCTCAGATACTCTTAATCTCTCTTCCTCTCTCAAAGTGAGAGTCCAAGTTTCACAACCATATAGAACAACCGATAATATAACTGTTTTATAAATTGTAACTTTCATTTTTTAGAGCAGACTCAATGACAAAAGCTTCTCAACCGAATAATAACAGGAATTTCCCATATTCTGCATTTAATTTCCTCCCAAGTGTCATTTACATTTGAAGGGTTTGCGGGAAAGATGATGAATGTCACAATTCTGTTAAGATTGATGTCATTATCTAATTCAATGGATCGCTACGAAATTTAGTGTTGTTTTCATGAAAACTGGTAGAAAGAAGAATTACTGCCATGAATAAAGTAATCCTTTCCTTTATTTTCTATAGAAACAGCACTACATCTTGGAGTTATATACTCAATTAGATCATTATATAATCCTTAACAGAAATGTGACATTCATCGTTTTTCCCGCAAACCCTTCATTTGTAATTGTTGCTCCAAGATATTTTAATTTTTCCACTTCTTCAAAAGATAAAGTAGTTGACACAGCGTCGTTAATAACGAACTAAAAATATTCCTGTTTAATTTTTTGCAGCTTTTACTCAATCAGCCGGTATATAGTCTATTGTGTAGTACTATTTTACTATTACTACTACTATTACTATCTATTTTTCTGTCTGAGTTGTTCATTTGACTTTGCTAGTAGCCACCCTATTCGCGTACATTCGCTGAATCTTATGCTCAGTTGTTTTGGCTAGCCAGACGTAGGTGACCCAATACAGTGGGTGACCCTTCAGTTCTTGGATGACACGTTATGAAACCTGGCTGTATAGCAGCCGTGGCGAAAATGTAATTGTGCGCCGAGCCACTGTGTAGCCTGCAACGTGCTTAGCACCTATAGAGGGAGGCGGACACCGGAAGGGGAAGTGAAGCAACTGTATGACTTATTAACGGATTTTCATTTTCCTTACGTCAAGCACTTAACTATAATTTTATACAGTATAAGGTTACAAACTTATGTTTGGTACGTGTAACGAAGAAAGAAATGAACAAGAAAACATAGGACACATTATCACAACCTAAAATTAACTGTTCTCAGAATTTCTCTGCGACAGAGTTTCAAAATCAGGAATTATGTCACTTACTGCCAGTCGTAGTTGATCACGAAGGTATTTGTCTGTCAGTCGTGATCTAAATTTAGTTTTTACTATTTTAATTGTTGAAAATAATCTTTCACAAACGTAAGTTGTAGCGAACTTAGCTTCAACAGAGCAAGCGAAAGAACGAAGCTTCGGATATTTATTTTTTGGCAAAGATTTGAAAAGTTCAACATTTGTAAAGTCCTTACATCTAGCTTTCATTGTAACATCACATTGTAAATCTGTGAGTTTAAATTGAAGATCTAACGGCATTATTCGTACATCTGCTGAAAAAGGATCGAAATAATAATAATAATAATAATAATAATAATAATAATAATAATAATAATAATAACACAGCCTTTTAATATTTAATGAGTAACTTGTAGTATAATCCTGTTTATGTTATACAACCGTTTTCCTCTTAATACTTGTGAACAAATCATACATTTAATATTCTCACCATATTGTTAGCAAAAAAATGCGTCCTCCCATCCTACTTGAAACTTTCGTTTTTGTAGAGATACATGGTTTCGAGAGAGACATTGCGACGATACGCCACTCGCAGGTCAGAGACAAATACAAATGGAACGGAGTTTGACTCCAGTGGTGCGAGGGTGGGGGTTGGTGGAGTTAGGAAGCAAGAGAAATGCACAGCTATCATTGCGAGCCATAATGTGCTCTTGAGTCGCATTTTCGCCACGGCTGCTGTATAGCGAATCGTCGTACATTTTAAGTCTCAACACGTTTCGGATCGTTTCATTTTTCATCTGAATTATTGTAGTCCACGTTTATGTCCATACTGCCATCACAAAATGCCAATATAGAAATGATTCTCCTTGTTTGAAAACTTATGCGTCGCCGACTTAGGAATAATGACGTGCCGTTCAGAATTTCAGTACTTACTGAAGAAGTCTCGTTTATCGGTAACCCCTGCCTCCCGTTATTAAACCAAAACCGGATTTTCAAGGCCCGTCAAGAGAAAGATGTTACCTGTAAAAGTTGTTGCTTCTTTAAGCAATCTGTTGGCCAATTGTTAAACTTTCCTTTTATTCGCATGCTGATGGCATTGCGCTTACCGGGCCTTGGATCGTTTTTATGACTCTGTGCGATGTTAGAGTTATTATAGCGTCTGAAACAAAAAAAGTCGCACTCACTAGTGTTGTTATAATTGAATAATGAAAGTGAGAGGTAGGCAAGGTGATTGTAAACTGGCGTGTCTATTAATTTATGTCTCTGCTTCTACGACAGGTTGGGTTACGACCCCTGCTATCTGTTGGATCTCTAAGAATACGTCTTGTTTTTGTTTTGTATTTTATTGTTAATTTTTATCGTCTTGTGGAAACCATATGCGACCACATACAGTCACCTCTGGATCTAGTGAACTCGGTTGGTCGCGATCCACATACATTACTGGGAGACTAGACTTTAATGTACTTAACGTAAGACAAATTTATTATATTGTATTAACAAAATTCATACATGAAAATCGAAATAATGTTGAATTGTATTCCCATAGTTATGAAACAAAAGGTATGAATTCTTTTAGATTGTTTGAACCAAAATGAAACACTGTTACAGTATTTAATCATAGTAGTAATTTAGGCCCAAGAATATATAACAAATTTATATTTAAATATCCTAATCTTGTCAATTCTAATAGTCCTAGTATTAAATTTAAAAAGTTATGTATGGATTTTATAAAAATTGAAAAATTGTAAATTTAAATTTATATACTATAATTGCATGGTAGACATAAGACAAATTGCATTGTATACTTATTAATTTCAATTCAGGAATCCGCCCCTGAGCACGAGTTCTACTCTTTCAGGGGCGAGCTAAAGTTTTTTCTATATATAATATATGTTACGTTATAATTATTAGCAAAATAATAAATAAATAAATATGTAATTAATGACTGATCACACAATTTCTTGTCTATCCGTCTGAAATTTGGTACAGGTATTTACAATGACTGACTCTATTATGATACTTAATTACAATACCTTACCATGCCATGAAGCCTAATTACGAACCCAACTAACCTAACCTGATTTCACAAAATATAAGGAACATTTTCTCATGATCTATTAAAGATATGGTTCTGAAATTGTGTACACATTGCTCTACGTTATACAGTGTGTTAATTAAGTATGGAATATTGCTAATAACTCTTTATGTATTTATTTTATGAAAAAAATGCCGAAACCAGAAGTTGTTGGAGATATCTAACTAAAACTTATCAATGTGGTCTCACAAAAGTATTGATTCATGTACAGGATGTGGCAAATAAATATCACTTTTTTAAATGGCACCCTATATTAAATATTACGTATTTAAAATCTCCCTTCAATTTTACATACAAATAGAAGTCTGACTCAGCATAAATGACGAATACTCTCTTGTAAATGTTATGGTTCTTTCAAATGCTTTGATATGTAACACAAAATGAACGTGTGTATTCATAATGGAATAGGCATGAAACAAACAAAACAATATAAGTATAACAATACAGATAGCCTATATTTTTGTCATAAAATTTGGTCTCAATGCATGCGCCGGCTAAACCCATTGATTTAGTAAATCAGTGAATTAAATGGAAGACAAATCAACAAAAATTGACATTACATACCCCCATTTCCAGATCAAGGTTGGTGACTACTCGAGAACAATGTGCGCCAAATTTTTCCAAAAACAATTTGGTCTAAGTCAGTCCAGGCTATGTACAATAGTAAAATCTTTTACAGTCTCAGCTATGCGAAATCGCTTGAAACTAAATTTCGACCGAGTATGACATTTAATACGATTTGAAACGACATTCCACATATATTTTCAATGGCTTAAAAATGAATCTCAACAACATGGAGTTGCAATGACTACTGATATGCAAAGACTTTGCAGAATGAAATGAAAAGTGCAAAGCAGTCTTCAATTTCTGGAGGAACAGAAAGACTTTTAACTTTTCAAAAGTTAAAAAGTGAAAGTGAAATGTAGCTAAGCTCCTAAGCTTAATGGTGTAATAGGCTGCAGTACTATGAGAAAGAAATGGTTGAATAAATAGATAACAAAAACATATAAGTAAATATTAATGTATTATCAAACATTTTTGCACTGGTTTTGCGTTGTTGCACCCTAACAATGATATTATCAATTTCAAGAGAAAAATTGTTCCGGAGCCGGGTATCGATCCCGGGACCTCTGGTTGAACGTACCAGCGCTCTCCCAACTGAGCTACCCGGGAACTCCAGAGACCCACATCGAGTGCACACAAACTCTGTGTGACTTGGAATTGTGGTTTTCTGTTAACGTAGCTCAGTTGGGAGAGCGCTGGTACGTTCAACCAGAGGTCCCGGGATGATACCCGGCCCCGGAACAATTTTTCCCTTGAAATTGTTCAAATCTGCTTTACAGGAAGCTTTACCTGAAAGACTAGATTTGCATAATGATATTATCAGTTCTGGAGCGGATTTCACTCGGTGTCTTTAGTTTTGTTGTCACTGTGCATTCAAGTATATATCGAGAGAACGATCACATGTTGATTTTTTTGTTTACATCTCTTTATAAAACATATTTGCGAATATAGGCTATATCTTTACATTCTATAGTATTTGTCACTTTTGTAGTGCAAAAAGGTATGAGAAATTTTGCCATCGAGGGTAAATTTTATGAGAATTGTTTTTTACAAATATGAGTTTAAATACCCTAACGTAACATATATATTTCAATAGAAAGTCTTATGTTTTATGAGCGTACTTTAGAGATTATATCAACTCGTCAAAACTGAATAACAAAAATACCTGTATATGAGAAATGGGACACAAACAGAGACACCATGTTTGGAACTACTTTCTAAACGAGAGAGAAGCCAAAGGATTATATTTTGATTAGAACCTCGAAATGGATATTCGATAGCTTCCCGTAACGTTACAATATAGTCAGTTGTGAGGAAACGTTTCGACTATGTTGAAGCGCGTAAATGAGAGTTTTGTACAAGTTACACAATTGGGAATTCTCGGAACTACTTGGAGGGGCTAGAAATATGCACAACGGCACTGATTATATATATTACCGCTCTCATCGCAATTACGTTGCTGATTAATGGACTGTTTGTTGTTGTCCTGGGTGGTCCAACGGTTACGACTTCGCCGTTGGATCAGAAGTTTGTGAACCTAAACTCTGCCAAAGACAATGGTTTTTAAAGGACGATAAAATTATTAGCATTGTTTTATATGTAAACTGTGTTACTAAGGCATCAGGGGCAAAGAACTGGAATTGTTTAAAACTTATCTGTACGGTTGTTTCCAATATGTTTATTTAAATGGAAGATATTCTGTGATACTTAGTGTCGAAACGGTGTTCCCCAAGGATCTGTTCTTGGCCCTGTTATATTTTTAATCATGATCACTAACTTACCTTATAATATAAATTGCAATTTCGTTCTTTTCACCGATGTTGCTGGACTGCTGAAACTTCAAACTTACTTTTCTAATTAACGTACATTTAATCACAAAACGTAATATAGCCTTTCTATTCATTTACGTGTACCTATCATCTCTTTCAATCTGCAATGTTATTTCACTTCCACCCAGTATGTTTATATTATAATAATAATAATAATAATAATAATAATAATAATAATAATAATAATAATAATGGTTTATTTAACCTGGTAGAGTTAAGGCCATACGGCCTTCTCTAACACTCAACCAGGAGTAAAACTGCGTTACAAAAAACACTACAATTTTACACACAAAACTGAATAACATAATAATAATGTAATGTAAACAAAAAGTAAGTAGTAATCAGACGTAATATATAACATACAGAAAGAAAGGAAAAGGAATAATAAAATGTGAACAGCAGGTCAAAATAAATGAGACAAAGTATAAAAAATAAGACAATTATTGATAATAATAATAATAATAATAACAGTAATAATAATAATTGATAATAATAATAGTAATAATAGTAATAGTAGTAATGAAATAGTGAAGTACAAAGCATACAATGAATACAGTATTTTTAGGTACACGCAGTAAGGAAAATTATGATTATAATAATTATATAGCTCAAGTTATCACATTATAGACATACCATTATCGGGAAATGTGGAAACAAATAGACAAAATAAGTTAAATAGGCCTATCACTAGAACATACAAAAATGTGAATACGTGGAAACATGCAATACAACACTTGTCATAATAGTAAGTTAGTTTGACAACTTGTCATAAGATAATTTTCTAACTTGGATTTGAAAGATTTCAATGTTCGGCAGCCCTTGATTTCAGGCGACAGAGAGTTCCAGGGACGGGAGGTAGCAACAATGAAAGATGAATACAGAGATGATGTGTGAAGTGGATTTTCTAGCGTGTTCTCACGTTGTGATCGTGTTATCTCGTTGCGATCGTTGTATATATCTGTGTGTGTGCGTGCGTGCGTGCGCCAAAGGTAGTGCTATTAAACTGCGTAGTATTCTTGAAATAATCCTTGGGCACTAAATCTTTTAGATGTCGGACTAAGTAAATTACTTAGTATTTATGTGCTCTTTCCAAGTGAATTCAGGATTCGGTGTTATGTCGAGAAGTTTAACGTTAAATACAGTCTCATTATAATTTTTTTTATAAAAATAATGTTCTATGTTTTATTTTCATTTAATCCAAAACCATTGATCTTGAAACAATCAGTGGCCATATTAAAGGATTGGGTTGTAAGCAAACTTAATTGCTCTACATCAGTGCTGGATGATTAAAATACCTTTAAACTTGCAATACCATAACAATATCCACTTGTAATTCAGAGCATTTCCAACACTATACAAATCAGCGGCGAAAACAACGTTGAAATGATATTACACTTTCAAATTCTGTGAAAAATAACAAGCATTTTGCTCGCTGTCTTGCAGTAAACGGGATTTTGCTTATTCAATCGTTACTGAACACCACAGTGTTCCATCCTCTCTGGTCTGTCCTGCGGTGTTCGGGTGCTTTTCCCTTGATTACGAAGGCTTCCATACGCGAGTTCACTTCCTCAGTAGTGACGTCATTTTCATTGATTTTTTGCCGAAGACGTTCACTTTCTGCCTGCCGGCGGCCGCTACCGTCTCATATTCGATGTGGCACCGCTACAACTTTCGTTCGCTCCACAAGGTCGGAGGATCTTCCTCTCACGTTCCACATACTCACGCATACCGGAAGCATGGCTCCTGCACCAGCACCAGCCAGCCCATATACTGAGCATTCTCAACAAGAAGTTCCGTTGTCAACTTGTGTTGAGACTTAATACCGTGTGTTTTTTCTGGGTATAGCATATAGGGATTTAATATTGCCATAAGAAACCTACGCATAAAACAATGAAGAAATAATTTAATTAGTGGATCATGTTTAGAAATCAACAGGGTTTCACAATTTGTAAAACAAAAGAACATCATTTATGGTGGCTAAATCATAGCCCTGATGTTCTATTGTTTTACAAAATATTGTCAAACTTTGATCATTTGTAAAACAAGAGAACATCGTTTACGGTTACTAAGTCAAAACCTGATGTTCTCTTGTTTTACAGAACATATCAATCTTCGATCATTTGTAAAACAAGAGAACATCATGTATGGTTGTTAAGTCATAGTGTGTTGTTCTGTTGTTTTACAAAATATTTTCAAGCTTTGAGAAATTGTAAAACAAGAGAACATCACAAGTCATTGCCTGTTGTTCTGTTGTTTTTACAAAACATTGTGAAACTTTGATAATTTGTAAAACAAGAGAACAGCATGTATGGTTACTAAGTCATAGTCTGTTGTTTTCTTGTTTTACAAAATATTGTCAAAGCCTGCTAATTTCTAAACATAGTCCATTGACTAAGTTATTTCTTAATTGTTTTCTTACATAGATTTCTTTATGACAATGTAAAATTCTTATGTATACTTCGCACTAAACCATGACGACCTTCCCTCATACCCTTCACCAGTTAACTGCAGGCACGCGCAAGGGATAATCCCTTAGCCGAGTTGCCAATTCTTGAAGTCATTGTGATTTGCGAACGTTTTTCAAACTGTATTCCGTGAAACCGCGATTTTCAGCGAGACTATATTATCTTTGTAAATATACCTTAATTTATAATTACCGAAACAAAATTGGGGCTCAATTGCAGTATTTGCCCCCCTATGCTTTAACATCTGAAGGAGTGCCAACATACCAGTCATAGACAAACGTATTCCTTTTACATCATTTTTTCATAACACGAAAATCATATTAAAGCACAAAAGAATATATTTGTTTCTCTGCCACTTTAGTTGCTGATTCGATGCAAATTTTCTGTAGGCCTAAGGAACGTTATAAGGTACGAAATATGATTTAATTAATTAAGGGAGCATGTACACTTCTTATACCTTAAAATTCTGTTCTCTTCTTCGCAAACTATATTCCTTAAAAATCCTTTTCCTGGTAATTCCGAAAGTGCTGGATAGAATCGAATGAAATTTTTTCTGCATTCTTAAACATAATGTACAAATCAGGCCAGAATATTTCCGCAAGTTTTTTTGCTTTTGGCGATATCTCTTTCGTGTACTGTTCACATACTGTTCGACGAAGTAAATCACGCATAAAATCGTCTATCTTACCGAATTCTGTTTTAGTTTATCTTCTCTTTAGTTGGTGAACCGTAATTCTTAATTTCTATGCCCCATATATATTTCTTTTACCAACACCGCCGGTTGCGTCCGATGTTAAGTGATTAAGATTTATACTTATCAAACTGCCTCAGCTTTCGATTACTCTGTGGATAGAATTTCTAACATTAGACACAATTTTAATACTTTGTTTTCTTAGCTACGCTCCTCTGGAAATAAGATATTCTGCTTTCTTCGACGGTGTTATTTGTTCTTGTCGTGATGACCTGGATCTTCAGGTGAATCAGGAGGCCTGGCTGTGGATCATCTACTCCAACACTTATTAATCATGACCGGAATAAATTAGTAGTAGTAGTATTTATTTATTTAACCTGGTAGAGATAAGGCCGTCAGGCCTTCTCTGCCCCTCTACCAGGGGATTACAACTATAACATGAACAATAAGATTACAATTAATATTAAATTTACAATTACAATTACAATAAAAATTAAAGTACAACAAGAATACCTGATTAATGAAAGCTAGACATTTTATTATAGAAGTTAAGAACAAAGAATATTTTTGTATTTACTGAATTACAAATTAAACCTACAATAACAAAATTCTATAGTGATGAAATTACCGGATATTGAAATATTTTGTGATAGATTAAGAGAACTATTTACAAGAAACCATGTCTGAACGAGTCTCAATTACTGACCAAGTGCCTAGTAAGTTTGCGTTTGAATTCAATTTTATTTCGACAGTCCCTGATGCTAGCAGGTAACGAATTCCAGAGTCTTGGCAAGGCTATTGTGAAAGAGGATAAGTATGAGGAGGTGCGATGGGATGGTATTGTTTCATGGCGAGAGCGTGTGTTCAGACTTTGGTGGGAAGAAAGGTAAGTGAAGCGAGACGACAGGTACGAAGGAATAGAAGAGTTCAAGATTTCGAAGAGAAGGAGAAGTGAATGTAAATTTCTTTTTTTATCTAGTTTAAGCCAACCTATTGTTTCCAGGGATGGGGTAATGTGGTCATATTTACGAACATTGCTTACAAAACGTACACACAAATTATGAGCGCGTTGAAGTTTCGTTTTGTTGTCGCTGGAAAGGTCAGTCAATAAAATGTCAGCATAGTCAAAATAGGGAAATACAAGCGTCTGCACAAGGGACTTTTTTAAGCAAGAGGAAAGATGAACATTTATCCTTTTTACCACATGGCTAATAGAATATACTTTTCTGCAGGTTTCTGTGATTTGCATGTCCCAGTTGAGATTATTATCCATGTGTATGCCAAGATTTTTTACCGAAGAACTGAAAGGGATATGCACTGTACTTACTTTAACGGGGGAAATGTCGAGGTGCTTTACAGCGTCGGTTTGCCGTTTGTGTCCTAATATGATTGCTTGTGTCTTTCCAGGATTGATATTAAGATGGAATTTCTTTGTCCATGTCACAATCGAGTCAATGTCTTCGTTCAATTTATCTATAGCGTCATTTATTCGATCTAAGCGGGAAGAGATGTAGCATTGAAGGTCGTCAGCATACAAGTTATAGTTACAATGCCTTACATGAGATGTAATATCATTGACATATATTGTGAACAACAATGGTCCGAGTACCGAACCCTGTGGTATACCTGATGTTATGTTAAGCCAGGAAGAGCTTCGATTCTCGGATACAACGCATTGTTGTCTTTCCCGTAAGTAGGATTCGAACCAACTCACAGCAGCCTCTGACAAATGCAGATTTCTCAATTTATGGGTGAGCATGTCAAAATTTACAGAGTTGAAAGCTTTGCTAAGGTCAAGAAGTGTTAGTACTGTTACTTTATTAGAGTCGATTGCTTCACGAATGTCTTCGGTCACTTTAAGTAGAGCAGTGCTTGTGTTGTGTCCAGCTCTGAAACCTGACTGATACTTGTCGAATAGTTTGTGTTCGTTCATGTAGTTAGTAATTTGTCTGTATACGATTCTTTCCGGTGCTTTTGATATGGCTGGCAGGATACTGATTGGTCTATAGTCGTTCGGGTCATATTGAAGCGCACAACAACACGTCGGCAAATGTATAAAAAGACACTGAGAACGAGTGAAACCCAAGAGGTACAGGCAATGACTTAAATTCGGCAATGCTGGGATCTATGGCCACGTGCATCAACGTCGGTTAGTGTAACCATCGGTTAAAATTGTGACCTAATCCCCGATTAAGCATTTTTACGGTGGATCGACCTCGGTTACGACTTAAATAGGAAGTTAATCACAGTAATCTCTAACCGACCAAATATGAGCGGTTAAAGGAGATAACCAGCGATTAGAAGAGCAAGTAAAGCAAAATGGCGGCCATAACCACAGGTGGTTATTTCGAAGACGATTATTATTGTGCAGTACTTGAATTACTTGGATAGAGCGTGAGCGTGAAGGTTCTTTAGTGGAAAGAGAGAATTCTTGCGAGCAATTAGGTGACAGAAAATTTCAGGAGGGATTTCGTTTATCAAAATCTACAAATGGATCAATTGAAATAACACAAGAACAATCATATTTCTCCTACGGATCGGCTGCTTATATTACGATTCTATATAACTGTTATTTTCTGTATTTTAAGAGGGAATACTCGAATACCGTATCTCTTTCTCTATGTCACTGGCTGAACAAAGAGAGGTTATGGATGGATCTTAGGATAATGCACAATTCCCTGGTGTAGTCTAAGATCGTACACACATTCCTACCAATTTTCTACATCCTTTTCCTTTATGGATATTCCATCTTTTTTATATAATAGGCCTACATTTAAATCTAGTAATTAAGTCTATCGATACTTCAACCTAACATTGGGATATAATCATTTTTGGATTCAATTTTCCATTTTGTACGATTTTAACCTAAAAGTACTGAAAAACAAAGAAATGGAACTCACAAATATAACAGCGCCCAAAGGCAAACAAATGCAACGCGAAAATGTAGGATACGTTCATTTCGATGTAGAACATAGTGAGCGCAGTCGTTTTTATACATTGACTATTATCTTTGCAGAGGTATGGATGCTTTCCTTTAGTCATTTTGTAGAAACAATGTACCATCATAGACTTTACTCTGGTTAAACGAGGTGTCAGCTAGCCATGTTTTAGTAATCGGTGATTATGAATGGTGCACATAAATTACATTTTAACCACGGCTATTGTTTAACCATCGTTTCGTAATCTATGATTACTGCGTTTTTAATCAATGTTGATGCACTTCGCCACTATTGTATTTCTGCCACGCGGCTAGGGGTTGAGTAGAGGATGGGGGTTTATGAGGGATTACCAATTCCAAGAAGAGAGGCCGTCATGTTTTCGAGGCAAGTATACAGCACTATACCTAGAAATCCACTATATTTCTCTAACAACAAATTCGACAATCATGTTGACATTACTCGAGCCTTGAGTGCTTGTATACTCTGTGCATTTCGCTACGCCAAATAGACGCGCCACAATAGTCGACCCTTCAATTCTTTGATGTTATGACCTTTGTGTTGTGACCTGGAGATAGTCACGGAAAGTCGGTAAGATATAATCTGAAAGCAGACTGAAATTTGTTTTCTTGTGATTCACCGTGAATTTAAGTCAAATAAATAACAGAAAACAGCGCTGAGATTGCGATGTGGGAGAAGCGATATATATGGAGGATTCTGTACAATGACATTAATAATTACTCCAAATCTCCTAATTGTACACCCCTAACTATTCGTGTGTGTGGTGAAGTGCGTAACGGAGCGATGTAGCGGTGATATTTGTATGTGTACTCAGTGCGAGCATCATGTCACCCACGTTCGCTTACAGAAACATTCAATCTAGTTTACAAGTAACCTCACTTAAATATGAAGAAATCTGCATTAGTAAGGCCGAAAGTGGTTGCCATGACTACACTAGATCTTATATGACATCTGTTTATTTCTAACTTTAAATAAGTCATAAGCTTCGGTTTTGTATATCGTTATGACCACTTCCAGGCGAACTTACTGCGAATAGTTCAATTTATTGAAATGGTTCCTAGTTTTTTTGTAAACATTTATGTTTACTCGTAATATTACGAATTCTGAGTTAAATCTTACAGTCACAGAATCTTAACCTATTGTACTAAATGTACCCTAGTTCATTCAACGTTTCTCCTCCAAGTGATGCATCGTTGCTCACCGAGGCAGTTTAATATTCTCGGAACACCGCACAATAAAACGTTTTGTGCGAGATCGTGCGTATTTGCTTGGTTTCCGCACAAAACCAATCCGCGGAAAGTCTAAAATTCCACATTCAGTATTCCCAACCTAACACACATAACAATTTCCCTCTTCTTACCGCTTAAGTGACATATTGATTTTACTGCTTTAGGCTTTCAACATATTATTTTTAGAGACGTTCAATATAGTAATAATCAGGGAAAGGATTTATATGTAAATACATATTTACTTATAAAGCTAATATAATTTATATTTTGCATTATCTTTATGTTTCACAATGTGTAGGGTTGAAAAATCCTACTTTTATTCTCCATATTTTTCCATATTTTAGAGTTTAGTACATATTTTCGTTAATTTCCATATATTTTCCATATTTCATATAAAACAGTCCATATTATATTAGGTTTAACAATAAAACAAAACAAAATTCCATTAACTTTTAAAAATACATTTCAACAATAGAGATTTAAACACATGTTCAGTAATCCCTTTAACATCAGAGTTATTTGAAAATTAGCAGTCCTATCAACAATGGGAAAGTAAGTTACAAAACTGTATTAATTTAATTTAAAATTTTTAACAGACTTCAGTTGTGCAGCTCAACAGTTAAATGCCAGTCAGAGTACACATAGGTTCAGTTTTGTAAATCATACTATAAAGACGGTAAATATGCCAAAAGTACGTCATTCAGTCAATTTAAAATCAAAACTAACAAGTTACATTTCAGAATTTAAAGAAGATGGTTTATCAACTGACAATAAAATATTATTTTGTAATTTGTGTCAGTGTGCAGTATCATCTACACAAAAGTTCCTGGTGCAACAACACATTACAACTAGTAAACATCAGGCCAACAAACAACTAAATTCCAAGCAGGGACAATTGTTTTTAACACAACCAACAACATCGAATGTAAGATCTGAGTTTAACATCGACCTGTGCCGTTCTTTCATCTCTGCTGATATTCCTCTCTACAAACTAAAGAATAAGGTCTTCAGGGAATTCCTTGAAAAATATACTCAACATACAATCCCGGATGAGTCAACACTTAGGAAGACGTATGCTCCATCCATCTACGATGAGACAATACAGAAGATAAGAGATGAAATTAAAGATAGTTCAATTTGGGTTTCCATTGATGAGACTCCCGACAAAGAAGGTAGACTTGTTGGTAATGTAGTTATCGGTTTGTTAAGTGAACAATATTCTGAACGAATTCTTTTACATTGTGATGTTCTAGAAAAGTGCAATAACAAAACTATAGTTAAACTGTTCAACGAAGCTATGGGTATCCTGTGGCCAAAGGGTATTATGTACGATAATGTGTTATTCTTTATTAGCGATGCTGCCCCTTATATGGTCAAAGCTGGACAAGCATTATCTGTTGTATATCCTAAATTGACTCATTTTACTTGTGTGGCGCATGCATTTCATCGTGTGGCAGAAGTGGTCAGAGACAATTTCCCTAAAGTAGATTTGTTGATTTCATCAGTGAAAAAGTATTTCTCAAAGCTCCCAGTAGAGTTAACGTGTTGAAAGAAATGTACCCTGAAATTCCATTGCCACCAAAGCCAATTTTAACTAGATGGGGTACATGGCTAGAAGCAGTTGAATATTATGCCGAACATATAGACTCTATTAACAATGTTCTCCTTGCATTGGACTCTGAAGATGCAGTCTCAATTGATACTGCGAAAACAGTTACCTGTGACATAAGTGTGAAGAATGACTTAGCTCACATTCAGCATACATTTTCATGCATCATAAAAACGCTCAAAAGTCTCCAAAATAGGCACCTTTCACTATCTGAAAGTTTTGAAATTATAAATAGTACTGTGGAACAACTGAATCGTGGTAGAGGTAAAGTTGCAGATGCAGTAAGAGCTAAGGTGGACACTGTACTTTCAAAAACCCTGGATATGAAGAACTACAAAAGGTTGTTGCTGTGATGAGTGGTGAATCAACAGTGAAGATTAACTTGGACTTATCCCCAGCAGACATTGTGAAATTGAATTATGTACCAGTTACTTCTTGTGACGTCGAACGCTCTTTTAGTCAGTATAAATCTATCCTCAGAGACAATAGAAGAAGATTCACTTTTCAGCACTTGAAAGAAATGTTTGTAACCTATTGTTATGGTAACAGACAATAAAAATTGTGTTTTGTTGAAACTACATTGGAAGATAAGGTACGTCCATTATATTTTTGTTTAGTTTGATTAAAATGTACCAATATTTAACGTACATAGTCATTTTTTTATAATTTTAAGTCCATATTTAATTCCATATTTTGGTAAAAATCCATATTTAATTCCATATTTTGGTAAAAATAACTATATATATTTACATATTTCATATATTTTTAGTCCATATAAATCCGTTCCCTGGTAATAATTATAAATTGAAACTTACCACTGCAATTTCACCTAAATTGCAATGTTAATTATTGTTTTTAAATATTTGCAAAAATTAACTAAACTCTACAACTCCACTAAAGTTACTGCATTCGTGATGCAAGTAACATTAAGGAAGCCGTGAAAAAATCAACAAACTTTCCGATGTTATTACTGCAATATGTTATATAAATAATATAGTTAAAATATTAAAATGAAAAATAAATCATTACATAACCTTACCGTTTGTTTTAAGTTCGCATTTATAGAATGGGGGGGAAAAAGACAGACGTATATCACGGCCTGCTGGAGTATAGTAACACAGAAAACATTTTAAATTAACAATGTTGAAGATAGATATTTTTGTTTTGCAAATTTGCCGTCATTGAACAGAAACTAAGATGGAGATTTCATTGCAACTAATTAGAAATTCCTCTTTCAGGTATGTAATAAACGATCTTCGCACAAAATAATGTACGATTCACGAGCGGTATGTTTTCTTTCAATTCTCGGAAATTAAAAAAGCTCAACTACGTTTCGCTTTTTCAAACTTTTCCTCGAACATGAAAACTTCAACATACCGCTCTTGTAACGCATATTACTATTGTATTTCATGTTGCATGCACTATGTTCAGTATTGAATTATAGATGGGCAGGAAGGAGAAATGAAAATAAATAATAAATTTAAGGAACTAAAATAAAAGTCCATTGCTGTGAAGTAACGTTTAGCACATCTGACCGTGCAACGAGCTGGTCCAGGTTCAAATCCTGGTTGTGATAAGTTACCTGGTTGGGGTTTTCTTCCAGGGGTTTTCTCTCAACCAATTGAAGCAGAATTGTTTGGTAACTTTCGACGTTGGACCTCGGACTCATTTCGCCACAATTAATTCACATATCATCATCACCATCATCCATACAATAGCCCGGGTTAAGTTCAGGGTGCGGCGTGCTGTACTTGTACAAGGGCGCAGCCGTTAGGCTACCCGATCATTCACAGAATAGGAGTGGTAAGCACAATAAGCCTCAGGTTGCAGTGTAAGCCTTCGGGTCCCTCCTCCGTACATGAGAGAAAAAAGGCAAAAACATAAAAAGTCAATTTTATCCCAATTGTAAATTTTGGGAAAAATTTACTTTCAAAATGCACCTTTTCTGGTGTATGGCCCGAATACGGAAAACTATTTCCGCAAAAACCTAGAAATCATTTTCGCAGCTTGGCAATATGTCTCTAATGACAAAGTAAAAAATAGATATATAAAAATTAAACAATTGCTAGAAACGTAAGAAATAAATCTGTACAATATTACGTGAAAGAAAAAACTATCGTTGCATCCACCACGCGTTTAAATGCAAGAGTTGTTAATTTCGGGATAACGGAAGTGGAAGCCAAAGCTGTGGACCTGTTATCAAAAGTCTCGCTTACATAATGACAACAAAGCGTATGGAAATAACCTGAAAGTTCGGAGAATCCGCTGAGAAATTTAGTTGTGCAATTGCCATGAGATGGCTGTAGTCAGCTACTTGCACAATGTCCTCAACAGGGGGTCTTGGAATCATTCTTTCTTCAGAGAACTGGAAGACACCCCGTTGCTAGGGAGGACACCTAACGTTAAAAGATAACTACTACAGTAGCTCATGCGTTTGTAAGATAGCTACTTCGTGGTAACAGTTCACAACCCATGACAGGTCAATTAAAACATACTTACTGGGAGCACTACAGATCCTTCGTAATAATTCTGTAGCAGTTTTAAATATTGTCTGTTGTTTCAACTTTACGTTTAGAATAAGACATTTAGAGTTGTTAGATATCGCAGAGAATATCACATTTTTACAGTATTAAGGAGGACAGCGTTTCAGTTCTAATTCTGGCAATTTAATTTTACTTATCAGTTTCGCTTGAAGATACCGTCATGCTAAATTTAAAATAATATACGATTCTCGAAAAATAACACGATAAAGAAACTCAAGAAAGAATACTTTTATTATTTATCTTTCCAATTTATTAATCTTTTTTATGATCCTTTTTTTTTTTCGTAGTTGTTACGAAACGCGTAGAAACTAAAATAGAACTCATTTAATTGGACAGTAATTTAGAGACCTTCTTTTATTTTGTAGCCTATTAGTCATACTGTATCTAAAAAAACAGAATGATCGAAAATGTTTTTATGAAATATTATATGGTGAATTATATGGTTATTTGGAACAGAAAATAAAAATAACTTCCAATAACAATGAATAATAAATAACTTTTTAAAAATACATAATTTCAGAAATACAATATTTTAAAGAATAATTAGAAACACAGTGATATTATCATATGATATCTATTAAATTGGCTTGTTACTACTTAATTAGGGTTGCAACACAATAAAACAAAATTAAAACTTTAAATACTTTGTTGTTGCTAGCTATAAAATACCCTTTCGTACCAACAGTATTATATTAACATTTATCGTACTGCGGGACCTTACCTTTGTTTACAAGATCCGTTCAAAGTGTCCTCCATCCAAAAAGAACACAATTTCAACATGCACAATAGTACAATCGATTCTGTAGCAGTTAACGGAAATTGTTCATACGATTGGCGTCTTTTCGTGTTTTTCAGTGGCGTTTCGGATATTTTGCATCATGAATTCTGCAGTATCTAAAGTTAAAGTTTAATAATAAAATAATAATTAAATCGGGTTTATTCATTAATCAGAAGAACTGCTTCCATTCTTAAGGTTAGTGACCTAACTTGTCTTCTTGTAGCTTCTTCGATCATCAAAGGAAGGCGTTTGTTTACAAAACTTAATCCCGCCTAAAGCCACAACGTTTGGACAGGTAAAGAAGAGCCGCTACACATGATAATTGACATTGTATGTTAAAATATTTAATCTTAATTATTTCGGAAACTATTCAAAATAATGGATTTGTTTATTTATATTCTTTATACCAAATAATGTTATCTTTCATCATCTACTATTTCACAAATATATTTTGAATCACTCATGACGTTCTGTTCTTTATACCGGTACTGTATTAAGTTGACAGATCCCTTCTCTCGGTTAAGTCTCAAACCAAGGCCTTGCAGGGTTCAGTAAATTACACCAGCGATACTTCGTGTTGTACATTCGAGAGGATCAGTAATTGTGAAGAATGTGCGCTCTCTCTAACAGACGATTAGATTTAATTTCTCAGTATGAAAGTTGTAGTAAATGAAGTATTATCTCTCGCATAAAAGTGCGTTCAAGGCACTGTCAAGTGGGTTGGCCGCTGCGCTGTATAAACGAAATCATCGCGTCGTCGTTCAGTTACACAACGCTCAAGTGCTGATAAATGTAACTGTGGAGAAAGTAACTTGCGGATTACGCTTCTCTGCTTGTGTGACCTTGAGCGAGTACGCGTTACGTGACTTCAGGGAGGACCACTGTAGCGCGAGTTGGCACACATTACAGTCAACTATACCGCGACAACTATAGTCACGGGTCTCCAGAAGATTTGTTGTGAATATCGTTGAAGTCGCTGACACGTCAGTGTCCTCCAATATTTCAGAGAAGAAATAAGAGTAAAAGCGTTTGAGATTGTCCCCATTAGAGCTACACCAATCTTCTTTCCGTTGCCACAATCTGAAGTATCTTCGAAGGGTTACATCCTGGGTTGCCATTAATATCAGTAGTATATAGGCTTCGTATTCCAGCTACTTAAGGGGAGAGGATGGTATTTTTGATGAAAAATGACTAAATTAAAAAAACTATATATATATATATATATATATATATATATATATATATATATATATATTCTTTAAAATACTCTGTGATATGTGTGGATCGCCATTTTTAAACTTCCTGCATTATGGATTTTTAAATCACTCGCCCACTTTTATTGTTGTTTCCGGTAGATTAAATTTCCCAAAAAATTTATTTTTTTTTAAATACCCTTTGATATGTGCGGAATGCATTGCATAACATTTTATGGGTATTTGTGCCCTTATCGGATGTTGAGACGTCATTTTTAAACTCCCTGCGCTATGGATTTTTAAATCACACGCCCGCTTTTATCAGTTTCCAGTAACTTCATTTTTTTTTGCTACATTGCCAGACAAAATGAATATAATTTCTGAACTATTAAAGATACATGCATGAAATTTAGAACACACATTCTTTAGACTATTAGGAAACTTTTCTCTGTAACAGAATTTTGTTAAATGATTTCATTTTAAAAATACGTCCGTTTGTTTGCAAGAAAGGAAATCAGAAAATTGTTACTAAATTTTAATTGTTTATTTCACAAACGTAGGGACTAATATAAAAATTCTGTTACAGACAGTTTGTAGAACATACTTTTGCAAATACATTGCAAAAACTGTTTGAATCTATCTTTAAAAACGGTTTAGATATATCGGTTTTAGTACAATTCTGCATTGGATTTTTTTTTTCAAATGTGGGCCCCCAAATAATTTTTTTTTTCAAAATATTTTTATTTAGTTGAGTTGCCACAGCTATGAGCTCTCTAGATACAAAAAATTAATAATTTACACCAAATAGGAAAAAAGTATAAAAAACACCATCCTCTCCCCTTAAAGACTGAAGTTAAAGACTCATTGAGTATATAGTATGGCGAACACAGCCTAATGCAACGGATAAGGATATAAACAAATGTCCACATCTGTGGAGTAACGGTCAGCGCGTCTGGCCGCGAAACCAGGTGGCCCGGATTCGAATCCCGGTCAGGGCATGTTACCTGGTTGAGGTTTTTTCCGGGGTTTCCCTCAACCCAGTACGACCAAATGCTGGGTAACTTTCGGTGCTGGACCCCGGACTCATTTCACCGGCATTATCGCCTTCATTTCATTCAGACGCTAAATAAACTGAGATGTTGATACAGCGTCGTAAAATAACCCAATAAAAATAAATATATATAAACAAATACGTCGTCGCTGCGTGTTCGTGGAGTACAGTCAACTCCCGACATTCTGAAGCTATACCAGTAAACACATGCTTGAGCCGTGATGTTCATTTTCGTCGTGATTTTTGCAGTGAATAATAGCGTGCATCTGTAACTGAACATATGCGTATGTCACTTTAAAATTATTTTATATTGCAAGAAATTCTTTCAATAACACATGACGTTTTTGGTGTGTCTTCCTATTATCTGATATTTTTTCGTGCTTCATTAGGATATTGCATGTCGCTCATTGTATGTATTTATTTACACTACAAGTGGGCAAGCACCCGGTGGCAGTGGTACACACAATATAAACAATACACAATAAAATTACAATACACAATACTATTATACAATACTGAGGGTGGGTGCGTCTCGGTGTTGCGTGAGATTCGCTCAGGGTAGCCGAGGTACGGTTGTGGTGTAGGATGATGTCGGGAATAATACCAAGCCGGCTACTTATATAAAAGGCAGTGTAAACTCCAAAACTATAAGTTTATTGTCGTATTCACTTGGTAAACCCTTGAGTATGTATTTCCGGCTGACTTATAATTCAATCGTGGTCGCACTTCTGTATCGACTCTATGGCGGCTCTGAATAAGCTCTGTCCGATACTATAAATTCAATACTCTGTCCAGTACACTATGATCGAAGCTCCTAAACGTTGACGAGTGGTCTCGCCGATGACAAAGTTCTATCTATCGAGTCTTCGCCGGAAGAAAGACTATTAAGTTGGGCCGCCGACACAAAAAAAAGGTGTCGCGCCGTCTACACGAAGAAAAGTAGTTATCCTGTCGACACGAAACGAAGTAGTTATTCTGCCCTGTATGTAGGGCCATCGACACGAAAAGGAGTAGTGATTGTGCCCTGTATGTAGGGCCGCCGACACGATGAGATGTTGTCATGATCTCCGCTCTCCGTCACCCTTATTTATAAAAACCTACCCTACGCTAAAACTAACTATCCTATTGGTTAAAAACTACGTCACTTAACCGGCCTAAAATCTATTCTCTATTGGTCCAAAGTGACCTCATAAGTTGAACCACGATCTCTTCTTATTGGGCGCGAAATATGTCATCTCTAAATTTAAACTTTGGATTTCCCATAACATCTAATTAGTTTGTATATCTCACAAGAATACCCGTTCTTTGGAAAACCCAAGCTTGGCAGTATCTTTCCCACGGGTCTAGTCCGACTTTAGGATTTTACGCTTGAAAGGATGTCTATGCAAAACCCTGCCCAAGGTGGCCCTAAATCTGTCCGATGCTGACAGGTGACGAAAAGATGCGAAACATTTTTGTGGGAAGCTAATTCTAACGAAGTCGCCAGAACATCCCCGCGAATACATGTAATAGAAATATGGAGATATCACTTCGCTAATAAATCGGTCTCTCCCTCTCCTAATTACTGCTTCAATACGCAATACAATTTTGCAATACACAATACAATTAGATACACAATACAATTATGTACACAATACAATTATACACAATAATTACAATTAATAATAATACATAAAATAATGTAATTAATAAGTGAACCTAATTTTACATTTCAACCTACATATGTATAGGCCTTACATAAGTTTCACATTGGTACTGATAATAATCTTTCACTTTACTCTCATCTCACTCACTGTAGTGGCACTATGACGCATTTCACTGACACTTTAGAACATATTTCACTGACATCATATAACACATTTCACTGACACTATAGAACACATTTCATTTACATTATAGATTATCACTGATCGGAACTATTCACTGCACTGTAAAACCATAACTTCACTGACTCACCTCGCTTCACTGATACAACAGTTCAAATAAGACAAATAATTACACCCTTATGCTTACTTATAAACAGAACTATATATAAGCTAAACATTTCTAGTATAAAACCCTCTTACACGCTATTTTTAAATAATTTACAATTCAAACCAAGGGAGTAACTCGTCAGGCTAGATAAATACATGTCACCTTAAAAAATTAAATTTAAATGTCACCTTAATTTTAATTTGCACTTTATACACAACTTTTTAAGTTATTCTTGAATCTCCTTAAGGAAGGACAGCCCTCAAAGACCGCCGCAGGTAGGTCATTCCAATCATTTATAGTTCTATTTAAAAATGAGAATTTACCTACATCCGTTTTCTGTTTCCTACATTTGATTTTAAAATCATGATCGTTCCTACCATAGTACGTTGGCTTTTCTAACCGAGCCGTTATGTCTACCCATGCTTTCTGACCTAGATGTGCTCTATACAATGATGTTATTCTAATTTTTCTACGTCTGTTTTCCAATGTTTCCCGTTTAAGTTCTTTTATCGTAACATTTTCGTCTTCTCTTTTACCTTTAACAAATTTAGCTGTCCTATACTGGATTCTTTCTAAGGAATTTACCTTATATATTCTATAGGGATCATGTAGTTCCGTATTCCATTAACGGTTGCACTCACATTATATATGCTACTTTCCTCGATTTGGGGCTAGCCTTTTTCAAGATTCTCATAACGTAAAGTGCCCTCCATGCAGTAAAGTGCCCTCTATCACTGAAAACCCACTCATTTTCTATGCACATTCCTAGAAATTCCCTAAAATGTTGGTTATTTACATCCTTTATATTATACCATGGCACTGTTGACAATAGAAGATGACTGAATGACAGTATTTGGAAATTCATCTATTGTGTGGAAAACCCCGAGGGATTGTACAGAGAATCAAGCGAATCGTACCACGTGTAAAACCACAAGGCACTAAGCTCATCTTACACTTTTTTCTCATGGTACCACGAGTGACATCAGGGTAAACCTCTTATGTCAAAATGTTACAGTTTTTCTCTTTTGTACCTCGAACATAACCATTTCATGTCCAATTAGTCGATTAAAAACAAATATAGTTATCTTTGTAACGTGTTCAGTGAATGCAAAATATGAAGTTCAAAGAAGTCGTGAATTTTCAAGAAGTACTTCTTCAAACAAAGTGTGCCATGCTGTCAGAGAAACGTAATTCTCATCTGTTCTCGGATCCTCTCACTGACCACCTAGGTGGGCACCTAGAGAACATTACGTAACGGAATTGGGAATGCGTCATATTGACAAGGTTGTTAATTTGTGAACAGGAGAGAATGTACGTATGAAAGTGATAGATGACAATCTGTTAGCAGGTTTTTATGAAGAGAGAGAGAGTATGATTTTTCTACGTCAATTGTTTAGTTTGTAGATTTTCACAGGAATTTAGTAAAAATAAATTTGTGATCAGGAGAGAATATATTATATGAAAGTGATAGTTGACAATCTATTAACAGGTCTTCATGAAGCGAAAATATTCTTGTTTGTACGTCAATTGTTTAGTTTGTAGATTTTCACAGGAATTTTGTAAAAATAAATTTGTGATCAGGAGAGAATAGCCTATATTGTATGAAAGTGATAGTTGACAATCTATTAACAGGTCTTCATGAAGCGAAAATATTCTTGTTTGTACGTCAATTGTTTAGTTCGTAGATTTTCACAGGAATTTAGTAAAAATAAATTTGTGATCAGCAGAGAATATATTGTATGAAAGTGATAGTTGACAATCTATTAACAGGTCTTCATGAAGCGAAAATATTCTTGTTTGTACGTGAATTGTTTAGTTTGTAGATTTTCACAGGAATTTAGTAAAAATAAATTTGTGATCAGCAGAGAATATATTGTATGAAAGTGATAGTTGATAATCTATTAACAGGTCTTCATGAAGCGAAAATATTCTTGTTTGTACGTCAATTGTTTAGTTTGTAGATTTTCACAGGAATTTAGTAAAAATAAATTTGTGATCAGCAGAGAATATATTGTATGAAAGTGATAGTTGACAATCTATTAACAGGTCTTCGTGAAGCGAGAATATTCTTGTTTGTACGTCAATTGTTTAGTTTGTAGATTTTCACAGGAATTTTGTAAAAATAAATTTGTGATCAGCAGAGAATATATTGTATGAAAGTGATAGTTGACAATCTATTAACAGGTCTTCGTGAAGCGAGAATATTCTTTTTTGTAAGTCAGTTGTTTAGTTTGTAGATTTTCACAGGAATTTAGTAAAAATAAATTTGTGATCAGCAGAGAATATATTGTATGAAAGTGACAGTTGACAATCTATTAACAGGTCTTCATGAAGCGAAAATATTCTTGTTTGTACGTCAATTGTTTAGTTTTAGATTTTCACAGGAATTTTGTAAAAATAAATTTGTGATCAGGAGAGAATAGCCTATATTGTATGAAAGTGATAGTTGACAATCTATTAACAGGTCTTCATGAAGCGAAAATATTCTTGTTTGTACGTCAATTGTTTAGTTCGTAGATTTTCACAGGAATTTTGTAAAAATAAATTTGTGATCAGCAGAGAATATATTATATGAAAGTGATAGTTGACAATCTATTAACAGGTCTTCATGAAGCGAAAATATTCTTGTTTGTACGTGAATTGTTTAGTTTGTAGATTTTCACAGGAATTTTGTAAAAATAAATTTGTGATCAGGAGAGAATATATTATATGAAAGTGATAGTTGACAATCTATTAACAGGTCTTCATGAAGCGAAAATATTGTTGTTTGTATGTCAATTGTTTAGTTTGTAGATTTTCACAGGAATTTAGTAAAAATAAATTTGTGATCAGCAGAGAATATATTGTATGAAAGTGATAGTTGACAATCTATTAACAGGTCTTCATGAAGCGAAAATATTCTTGTTTGTACGTCAATTGTTTAGTTTGTAGATTTGTACAGGAATTTAATAAAAATATAAGATATGAAAAGTGACAAATGGAAGCAACAAAGAAAACATTACGAAAAATTCAAGAAATTTTAACGATGTATGATTTATTTTAAAGGTGACGTGTTTATTTTTTAAGTAGATTATTTTACGACGCTTTATCGACATCTAAGGTTATTTAGCGTCTGAATGAGGTGAAGGTGATAATGCCGGTGAAATGAGTCCAGGGTTCAGCACCGAAAGTTACCCAGCATTTGCTATGACGTGTTTCAATCAAACCACTTAAACAGAAATAACTTTTCTCTCATTGATAAAACTTAAAAATTGTGATGGTGGTGGTGGTGGTGGTGGTGGTGGTGGTGGTGGTGGTGGTGGTGGTGGTGGTGGTGGTGGTGGTGGTGGTGGTGGTGATAACACAATACCACAAACCGGGTGCAGTTCGCTTTTAGCTAAATACTTACCAAAAAGTCGCGAAGGATTGAAGGTCTCGTAATTTTTTTTAGGTGAAGTGAAAAGCTTGATATATATCTTTTGTATACATTTTTACTTCTTTTACATTTTAAAGTCACAATGTTGATATAAGATTTTATGGAATACAATAAATGAAATGAAATATATAAAATAATAATGTAGAGTTTAATTTTATTCATAAAAATAATTGAGTTTATTTTCACAGGAATTACTATTTCAATTGTTTCACCATTTTGTTGCTGTGGCAACGGAAATCGATAGCGATTCAAGCTATTCTTGAGTAAGTTAATTTTCCTTCTTCAAATTCATAGCAGAAAATAATTATTTTGCTTCTACAAATGTGAATTGGCCTTATAACTCTCCTGTATAGAGATTAAAGGTTCCATAGGCCACAGTAATTTATTGTAGTCAACTAGTTGGAACATTTGGTTTCAGAAGCGGTTAATTTGTTGGGGTTTGGGTTGCATATACGTTCCGTTAGAGGCACGCCTGGTACGCCCCTTTCTAAATGATGGCAAAATTGTATTCTCTGCTAACGATACCACGTATTAGAGCAAGAACAATGCGCTCAGAACGTTATGAAGCAATGCTGCTCTTTGTACTCCGCTGCAGAAAATCTGGTTCATGTAACAAGTTGAGAAATGAAGACTCATTACAATTAATAATTGTGAAATATGAGCAGTATGATCCTCTGGATCTTTGACGAAGCAGAGTTGCAAAGTCATTCCTCTGATTCCAGTAACAGTTAGGTGCTGTATATTGTATCAACACCTTCAGCAGTAACAGTAGTATCGCCCAGTAGTAATTCTAGCGTTGACTTCAGCGATAATTTTGATGCGGTATGCGCCAAAAGAAACAATGCCTACCTACCTACCTACTTACTTACTTCTTTGTTTATTTATTTATTTACTTATTTATTTATTTCCTTATTTACTTATTTATTTCTTTATTTATGTGTTTATTTACTTATTTATTTATTTATTTATTTATTTATTTATTTATTTATTTATTTATTTATTTATTTATTTATTTATTTATTTATTTATTTATTTATTTATTTATTTATGTATTTATTTATTTGCTTACTTGGTTGCTTATTTGGTAGTTTGCTTATTTATTTATTTATTTCCTTATTTACTTATTTATTTCTTTATTTATGTATTTATTTACTTATTTATTTATTTATTTGCTTACTTGGTTGCTTATTTGGTAGTTTGCTTATTTATTTATTTATTTCCTTATTTACTTATTTATTTCTTTATTTATGTATTTATTTACTTATTTATTTATTTATTTATTTACTTATTTATTTATTTATTTATTTGCTTACTTGGTTGCTTATTTGGTAGTTTACTTATTTATTTATTTATTTACTTATTTATTTATTTATTTATTTGCTTACTTGGTGCTTATTTGGTAGTTTGCTTATTTATTTATTTATTTACTTATTTATTTATTTATTTATTTATTTATTTATTTATTTATTTATTTATTTATTTATTTATTTATTTATTTATTTATTTATTTATTTGCTTACTTGGTTGCTTATTTTGTAGTTTGCTTATTTATTTATTTATTTATTTATTTATTTATTTATTCATTCATTCATTATGTCATTGATTGATTAATTAATTCAATCATTCATTCATTTATTTGTTCATTGATTTATTTATTCATTCACTTATTCATTATTTCATTTATTTATTCATTCATATATTCATTCATTCATTCATGTATTTATTCATTCATTCCTTTATCCATGCATTTATTTATTTATTTATTTATTCATTATTTTATTGATTGATTTATTAATTCAATCATTCATTCATTTATTTGTTCATTGATTTATTTATTTATTTATTCATTCATTTATTCATTATTTCATTTATTTATTCATTCATATATTCATTCATTCATGTATTTATTCATTCATTCATTTATCCACGCATTTATTTATTTATTTATTTATTTATTTATTTATTTATTTATTTACTTCTTTATTTATTTATTCATTTATTTGTTCATTCATTTATTCATTTATTTATTTATTCATTTATTTATTATTTATTTATTCATTCATTCATTTATCCATGCATTTATTTATTTCTTTATTCATTCATTATTTCATTGATTGATTAATTAATTCAATCATTCATTCAGTCATTCATTTATTTGTTCATTTATTTATTTATTCATTTATTCATCCATTTATTCATTCATTCATGTATTTATTCATTCATTCCTTCATCCATGCATTTATTTATTTATTTATTTATTATTTCATTGATTGATTAATTAATTCAATCATTCATTCAGTCATTCATTTATTTGTTCATTGATTTATTGATTAATTTATTCATCCATTTATTCTTTATTCATTTATTTATTAATTCATATATTTATTCATTCATGTATTTATTCATTCATTCATTTATCCATGCATTTATTTATTTACTTATTTATTTATTTACTTATTTATTCATTCATTTATTCATTTATTTATTCATTCATTTATTCATGTATTTATTTATTTATTCATTTATTTAGTTATTTATTTACTTATTTATTTATTTATCTATCTATCTGTCTGTCTGTCTATTTATTTATTTATCTATCTGTCTGTCTGTCTGTCTGTCTGTCTGTTTGATATACCTACGGGACTACTTTTTCTACACGATGGCATAATTTTCGTTTGTTTGTTTGTTCAAAAGTTCTAAGCGATACATTTGTAACACTTTTTTTGGACATCGTTATCGAATGGTTGGAGACTTACCGTGCCAAATAAAAGACAGCAATACTCACTTTTTGTGTCATATATAAAAATTATTTAAAACAATAAACTCAATCTGAAACGCTTACAATTGCTGTACTTTGATATGTTATCCGCTGTAGACATTCACTCATACTTAAAAGTCTTCATAGTTGGTCGATCAGCTATTGCAGTGGTTCCAAAGTTCCCCTTAAATCTCAGGCAGGGTCAATGGATTTTAAAGTAGGCCTGCTGTGTCATAGACTTACTGTACATAAAAGAAACTTCTTCTTATACAGGACGACAGGTAATATTTGCCGGCCATTTCTCACATTCTTTGAATTTCGTCTCTATTTAAAATCTGCAGTTGAAATTCTTAAATAAAAAATTGCTATACTACAAATTGTAGTCTTCTCTGATGTGTTGTTAGCAAGGCGAAGGAACATCGCGATAACAACACAGGAAAAGTACACAACACGGGAAAAATACCTAGTCCAGTGTTATGGAAGATAAATTTCTTCCATTGCACATTTCGGGAATCGAACGGCAAAACGCTTGGATGGAAAGCGAATACGCTAGTCACGAAGTGAAGAATGCATGCAGTAATTTGCTACTACCTACAGAAAATCTGAAGTGTTAAACGAACACGTAATAATAATAATAATAATAATAATAATAATAATAATAATAATAATAGCAGTAATAATACAGCCGTAGCTAAAATCACAAATAGGCCCTAATAAAGGTTAACATTTACCCTTTTAATCTCTGACGTGGGATTTTACTGTGTGATTCAGCTGTTACGACACATTCTCAGTTTTTATGTATCTAGAAATAAAGTACGACTTAGTGATGTGAAACAGACCACAGTAATTATTTTTTTAGCATGTTATTAAAAACTTGTCGCTCATGTAATAAAGATATGTCAATAAAACCGTTACTCGTATGATATTCAGAATCATGAACAGGATAATTACGTGGCTGACACGGTCCAAGAGATGGATATCAAATTAATTTCAATTTAATAAACTTGCCAGAAAAAATATGTGTAATTATTTCGAAAATATAAACTCTTAACTTTATTATAATGAAATATACTTTTGGTAAAAAGAAGTCTCGATATTTGTGTCAAGAAATTAGTATCAAAGTAGAATTGAATCATACAAGCTTGGAAAATATTAATTTTATTTTAATGATACCAAAATATTGAGTTAAATTTGACTTTTTCCAGGTGTATTTGGCATCAAAAATCACTTTATATTTTTGGCAAGAAACATAATATAGTAAAGCGGAGTTCAATCACAATTATTTCGCGGAATGAAATTTATTTGCAAACACGGTCTTCTTAATAAAAACTCTTATATACACGTTTAATTGTATTATACTTACACAATGAATAGCTCGTTTATAAGTCGTGTGTAAATTCCTGACTAATATTCACTATATACGTCGTGTATAAGAATATATCTGTTACAGAACTACGTCATAGTTTCGTCATTATTTTATTACGAAAGATAACAGAATAACTGACATTCTTCATTGCATCCGATAGTGTGCGCTAGTGTGCCGCGCTAAGTATCGATAATAGAACTAGGACTGATCGATTATCACTCTATATTTTGATCAAAGAGTACATCTACAGCAACATTAATCTCATTTTTCTGTGCTCTTTGATTTGTTGTTATGTGGTTACAAGGCAACCATCATCATAAAATGACAATCGATACGATCAGCTGTTGGACAGACAGCCATTATATATACAATGCTTAAGGCCATGCGCTGGTGAAAATTGTCGAATTTTGACAAATTTTTATCATTTTTTTTATTCTCGCGCTAAAAACGTACGGTTTCATGAAAATTATCTCAGACCTTAATTACAAGTATACTTAATATAATTGGTAGAAGTTAAGTTAATGTACGAGTTACTTGTAACCAAAGCTTTAAATTTAATTATCTCAAAAAAGAAATTTTCTACGTTTTCAACCACAAGTATTCGTTTTATTTCTCAGTGGTTAAAGCTAGAGTGATGAAACAATGCCTACTTATTCATTAGTATCGTTGTTGTGAAATGGAGCATTTGATTGGCTGTATTCAACATAGTTTTAGTGCTAGAGAATTACACGTAAAGAAGTATTATTTTTATTAATGTTTCAAGATTGAAAGAATTATACTTTTTTTTTTACAAATGAACAAATTAGAGCATTAGTAATGCACAATTGCAGAATATGCAGTGTTACCTTCAAGAAAATATTAGACTAAAAATAATAAATTATTTTCACTAAGAAAATTAAAAAAAAAATAGATTTAATTTTTTAAGTGTTTGTTTGTAAAAAAATATTTAAATTTGCAATGTGGATTTTAGAAATTTCACTAGCGTATTATCTTAAATGAGAATCCTTAGAAAGATATTCGGACTTATCAAACAAGATGAGCACAGATGGAGAATACAAAATAATTAGGAATTACATTATTTAATAGAGAACCAGAATGTTATTAGATTTATTAAGTGGGTATATGCAGGTTTTAGCACAAAAATTAGATAGGCCTACATTCAGTTTTTTTTTCTCAGTAACTAATGACTCTTCCACCTTGCAATGTGACATGCTAAGTATTCACTGCTTCTACAACTATAAACTATTTTCAGATTTACTAAAAGTTTCACCATTGTGAGTAATTATGATAACAAAAATATGGGCGTTTTTATGCACTGACGTGCCGTTTTCATGATCATGTCCACAAATACGAATATTTCTGAGCCATTCTTTTTTCTGTTTGTTCCTGAATGTTAAATGAACAATATTTATTTATTTATTTATTTATTTATTTATTTATTTATTTATTTATTTATTTATTTATTTATTCATTTATTTATTTACTCATTCCTTATTTATTTATTTATTTATTTATTTATTTATTTATTTATTTATTTATTTATTTATTTATTTATTTATTTACTCATTCCTTATTTATTTATTTATTTATTTATTTACTCATTCCTTATTTATTTATTTATTTATTTATTTATTTATTTATTTATTTATTTACTCATTCCTTATTTATTTATTTATTTATTTATTTATTTATTTATTTATTTACTCATTCCTTATTTATTTATTTACTCATTCCTTATTTATTTATTTATTTATTTATTTATTTATTTATTTATTTATTTATTTATTTATTTATTTATTTATTTATTTATTTATTTATTTATTTATTTATTTATTTATTTATTTATTTACTCATTCCTTATTTATTTATTTATTTATTAATTTATTTACTCATTCCTTATTTATTTATTTATTTATTTATTTATTTATTTATTTATTTATTTATTTATTTATTTATTTCTATAACAGGAAAAGCCCCAATTACAATAGGCAGTGCAGATATTTGTTTAAAACATAGAATTGCAGATAACATGAAAAAAGAGATGGGATAATATGAACTACAATCTTTGAAACGTCTACAATAGAAGTATTTCTTTTTAATTTCTTATGAGAGTCAAATTTTTAATGTTGTTAGGTAAAACTAATTTAAAAACTATAAATATTATAGTAGCAATTATTGTAGTTCATCTAGTTCACAAGTATGAAAGACAGTAGTTGTATGCAAAATGTTCCTGCATTATCTTAAAAACTTACTGACTGATCACAGAAACTGTTTTGAAAAACACAAGTTACGGAAAATGAGCGTTAAATATAACCTATGTGTGGAGAGCTAAATAAGACCACTCCAGCACGTTTATGGTCATATCTACCAAAATATTTTATATATCGTAAAAGTTTGCTCCACTGACATAAAGATAGTCTAAATGACCAATCTTTATATTTAAAATTTAATTAAACAATGGCTTTTTTGACCCTCAAACCTGTATATCCCCCCTTAAATCATAAATATTAAGATGCCTGGGACACCTTCGAAGAATGGAAAATAAAAGTAAGCTAAAAGTAATGTTAAAAAAAGACGCTAAAAAACGAGATGGTTGGAATGTATAGAGTGAGATCTTGCTGCAATGAGGATTAGAGGCTGGAAGCTTAAGGCTGGAAACAGAGATGAAATGAGGTGTATTGTAGAGGAGAGGCTATGGCCCTTACCGGGCTGTAGAGCCAAGGAAGAAAAAGAAATAGAAAATCACAAGTTTTCATATTGTCGATAATTCGCTGGTGATTTTCACAGGAACTACGACGCATGTATTACAGAAGCGGATGAGTTAATCGTGATGTCGGGCAAATTCGAACACGTGACCTGCGAAGAGGAACCACGACAGTTATCTCCGCTCACCTTTCTCTACGCACGAAGCTCTCGACCGAACCTTTCGAAAGACCTTACACCTTGAAGACATCCACTTGCTGAAATGAAAGTGAAATTTAAAGTGATAAGGCCAAGGGGTCCCCTGGCAGAGCGCGTCGCTGTCTTGAGGAACAGCGCTCATTAACGGGGAGGCATTCTCCACATTCTAGGTCAACCTTATTCGGGAAGACACTCGTCAACGTGTTGGCCACTTGCACACGAAAACGCGTCCTCACGGTTTACTTGATTTCTTCCTTTTTATGCGGAGC